>CP092864.1:120049674-120352970 GCA_030710605.1 Cordylochernes scorpioides
GTAACGCCATATTGCAGCTTTGCAGGGTAATCAACCTTGATTTCCTCTTTATTGGTATTGTATGTGTTTCCCGAGCGGGTTTCCAAAATAAAGGCGAAATAAAAAAGTAAATAATGAAATAGTTACCTTCAGAAGTTACTAAGTTTATTTATTTGTTGGGTCGTTCTGGTAGTTGTCTTCCTCGTAGTCTTCACGTCTCTTGCCAAAATTGTTCTATCCTCATGTCTATCTTTAAAGTGGTGTGAAGTTCCAATGATGCCAAATATACATAATAAGAAGAAATAAATACTCTGTCGAAATATAATACATAATCACTGAAAAGCTAATTTATATTATAATTTTAATTCAATTATAATAATATTATAATTTTGATGACAAAAAAAGGTATATATATCATGATGCAGCAATATAGTCGTAATAGCCGTGAAGAGAGACATGAGAGAGATTTAATCAATATATTGTTATCAGAAACAATATTGGACTAAGTTGCATACTCCAATATTGAGACTGTTAGAGTTATTCTTTCTAACCCAACTCAATATCATATCGAGGTTTCATCTGATAAGGCAATTCTTCTGGAAACGATTGTAGAATAAATAAATTATGCAAATTATACATTATCGCGCTAATATGATTATATTTTGGGGTCAAAATTATGAAATTGAATTGTATTTACTCTAAAGCATGGTAAAGCTTCACCCTAACGCGTTAAATATTGTGGAAACGTATTCAGAAAAAAACGAAATAAAAAAAGATTATCCAGTTATAAGGCAAATTTATAAATTCAGAGTTAACATTCAGACTTTTCATAGCGCCATAAAAAGTTTTCTCCAGATAGTAAAAATATTGTGGAAATGTAGACGATACAAATCACAATATTTATTTTTATTCGCACAGTAACAGGTATTGCTCAGGTATTTTCCAGTCACATCTGTAAACATAAGTCCAAAGTATATATATGGAAATTTATATTTTGAAAGGTCTCCTTAAAATATTTTAGCGCATTATTTTCAAAGGGCTTTTCCTACTGTTTCTCCGGCAAATATGAAAATATTGGGAAGTCCTGAATGGATGGTGAGAATTCTCCCAACAGTATCGCCTGTCATAAGTCCCAATAAATTGTTTTCTATTGTAGGAGTACTGTTACACAATGGTTTGCGCCATCTGGGGGACAGGATGGAAACTACTTGGTTCTATTGACACCAATATAACAATACTGATATTAGATAATATGTCTGGTAATATGTACAATAAGCATAATATAAATTATCAGTTTCTTAAAAAATATTTGTTGATATATAATTTAAAATATATCAACGAAAGGTATTAAATTTAATATACATTTCTTTACTGGAAATAAAAAAATACTTGGATCTGTTACTTTTAAATTATTGTCGATTCTATAGACTTGAAAAACAGGACAATCCAGTAAAATACCTCGATATATTCCTTTTAATGCTTACATATACGTTTTATTCATTCTCCGATTGGATATTGACTATTATACTATTTGGTAATACTTTTGTCTGAAAATGATAACAACAGTTACCGTAACATCACGCACTATAAATGCAAAAGTGCACAGTCTTCACTATTTAAAAAAAGATAATTATATATATGAATTATATATATGATGGCAGAGCGCCATCTAGTGGAGCAAAAATAAACTAAACGTTTATTTAACTTGCTCCGTGATATTTGGCCAACCCGCTCTGCCATCTAAAAAGCACATGTGCTCGTGGGCAGGAAATGCCTTCTTTATTTTTTATTATATATATATATGAATCATACTATGTACACTGAACATTAACCTGAGAAAGCCTAGAGATACTGAACATTTATTTTGATGTGAACGGAAGAAAATAAAATTAACCAGGTAGTAATCATAACGACCAAAGACATCTTGTGGTATTCCAACTGTGTGAACAAGATGGTCATCTATCGGAATAAATCTATCGGCATCTATCGGTATGGCCTAGACGATGACACCATCCTGGCGTCTGCCAAGACGCGCATCTATAGGTACTTCCTCGGTGTGGAACTGAGGAGTGTACAAGAAGACCTTGTCTGGAGGAGAACTCTCTCAAAGTGGGGAAGCTTTCCTTGATGAAGAAATTTGTACACATACACAACTATATATATTCCCCTACATTTTATCTACCCTTTATTTACTATTTTATTATATATTTTTCCGCCTTTGTAACAATCGATTAGAAGAATCAATAAAATTGTTTAAATTGTCTATCGGAATAAATGTCAACTAAAAGTCATTTCTTTTCAGCGCGAAAACTACTATTATTTCCACAACGACTTTCCTTAGTAAATCTAAGGATCTTTATAAATTGTTCTCTTATTTATATCCTGTAGATAACAACGTCGGTGGACGAGTGGGTAACACCCTCGATTCCCGACAGTCATGAACCGGGATTTAATCCCACGTTAACATTTTGTTTAAAATGTGAATAACCTTCACATATTATTCACTATAAAAAATGGCATATCCTGACCAGGAGCACATGTGCTTTACAGAAGGCAGAGCGCCATCTGGTGGAACAGAAATCAACTAAACATTGATTTAGCACATGTGCTCCTGGTCAGGATATGCCATTTTTTATATTGATTTCAACACCTGATATTTTTATCTTTTATTTTTTTATTTCGTTTTTTAATGTGCTAAGCGTATTTACGCAAGTTTGGCCTTAAATACCCATTTCTTGGTTTTTCAGGAAGCCATTGGGATCAAAAAATCTTTTTTGGTCTCAATGGTTCAGCCTACTCCACGCTGACGAGCGCCAAAAAGCGCGAAACGCGTTCGTGGATGGCTTTTCTTGATTTATCAAGAAATTGGGTTGGCCAAATATCAGGGAACAGGCTAAATCAATGTTTAGTTGATTTCTGTTCCACCAGATGGCGCTCTGCCTTCTGTAAAGCACATGTGCTCCTGGTCAGGATATGCCATTTTATATATATATATATATATATATTAGATTCAAAAAATATTATCTTAATATTTCTAGGGGAAACTCGCGGCTCTCTTTATCGAGGTGGTTTGTGATTTGAACTAAATAATGTGTTTTGAGCTATATATGAGATTTTATTTCGACTTAGAGCGCTAAGTCCCCCTAGGGACACCTGTACTTAAAAGGTAAAATAAACATTGAAAGAATAGAAAGAAAGATATATGAAATATGTACAAGAATTAGTATGCAAGTTAGATTAAAAGAGAAAAAAAATATCAACACAAATAAAATATTATAAAATAATAGAAGCTCCAGGGTTAAGTTTCTTGTGAAACTTTTTATTTTCAAGCTTTCGGACTTGTCAGTCCTTCAACAGGATTATCACGTTAACAACTTAATAATAAATACAATTATTATATACACATTATTATATACATATTCTAAATACTTATTATATTGAGAGAAAAATAGACTACATTATTTCTGTTTGAAAATCAAAATTTGTACAATTGAAATATGTACAAAGGGTTGGTATGCAAATTTAGTTAAATTAAATCAAATTGTATTGTGTGTATTCGAGGAAAACAATTTACAGATTGAAGAAAGTTTTGAGGAATATTTTAGAATATATATGATATGACGAGCTATATACGAGATAAAGAAGAGAGTTACTATCCGATATATTGGCATATTAAATTTCCTATTAAGTTCAAATATATATGTCATAAAAAAACGTATATTCTAGATACGTTACTTTTCATGCAGTCGTGGATTAAAAAAAATGAAGAATAACCTTTTATGTTTTCCTCAAATTATATTTATTTTTCATTATTTCTCAAAGCAAACAGTTTTACATACAAAGACAACTAACTATGTTTTTAAAAATAGCAAATTAGGTTATATTCTTTTTGTTTTGCATTCCTTTACATTTTTAAAAATTAACTCTGTGTTTAGTTCTTATTTTTAATTTGATTATTTAAATTATAATTTCAGTTTTATTAGGAAAACAATTTTAACAAATATTATGGTTATGTAAACATTTTGTTCTAGAATTTTAATTATATTATGAATAATAAAAATCATATTTTTATTATGTCATATATATATTATATAAAATAAAAGGGATTCTGTTGATTTTTGAATATTAGAGTTATATAGAATTATTACTTGACGCTAATTATTTTGAGATAATTGTTGAGCATTTGTTTGATCTTGGAATCCATGAGTATGTGATATTGTTCTGCAGTTGTGGTAATAATTAAATAATATTAATAAACATAGTTCAGATCATTATTGCTTTGATTTTGCTTATTAATATAAACATAATTTGATAAAAGTACTGCCTGTCTTAAGGCGAGTAGAACAAGGAAAAACAAAATATTATTTACATAATTACAAAGGTTTTAGCCGGCCATCGGGAAACAACAACAACGAATTTTTATACACTATGATCTTAGCCAAAAGGCCGGAAATATCTTTATTTACGGGGCTGCTAACCAAAATGAAAAAAAAGAATAAATAGACAAAAGACCGAGAAGTGATGAGTTTTTATAGGGTAAACGTGACCTCTGGCGGTCGATTTAACAGACTATTTGAATCTATGAAATATAATTTTAAATAAATAATATTTTAATATAACATATATACATTTATAATATACTTTTTGATAATAAAAAGGTGGTAATTGTAGTTATTTCAAATAATGTATATTTTCAAAAATATGGGGGAAGAAGACATTCAACATTCGAGAGCTGTGGATGTAATTGGATTAGGTTGACTGGGTCAATGAAGACAAACTCCTGAATAATTGACATTCTTGGGAAGTTGGCTGCTCTCCTTTACATCTCTCTCTTTACCCAGGATTTATTTACTGTTTAGATACTCAACATGGTGCTCTATCCCCGGAGGGTAGCGATTGATATCTGACAACCCCATCACAATGTGGGAACAGGTCGATTTTTTACTTATTACCTACCACAACACCGTTTGTCTACTTCTATTCACTGCGGAATTACACTCCTGACCACAAATCTTTTAATTCTAAATTCATAAATATTTTAAAAACTTGTAATAGAATTTAGTATAAAAATATGTTTTGAATATTTGAGTGCTTTTCTTTTTTTTTTCTTTTTGCAGACCTGACACACACATCTTGGGAAATATATTAAAAACAACTTTAAATCACTATTTGATTAATTGAGATGATAAAACATATTAAGAATGAAACATCTGACTTGAGGCTTAAAGAATAAAATAAAATAAATACTTTAATACCTTTTTACATATTTACAAAAGGTTTTGTGCCAATAAAAGGAAACCAACAACAATGAATTTATATAATGTTAATCCGCGCTATCTGGCGGTCGACTTCACAAAGTTCATTATAGAAAATATATAAATGAAAATAAGATAAAAATTATTTATATGAAATATATATATATATGTTATGAGTATTTTGTTTTGTTGTTGAAAAAGATAGAGAATTGAAGGTGCAGTCGTGAAAATAGGAAAGATTATTATTTACCCATGAAGTAGGTTTTATTTTGAATTACTTGAAGAAAATTACACATAAAATTATTTTTCAGAGTAATATAGAATTTATAAAATGATTCCTCAATTCATGAATTGAATATAATAGGTAGGTCAACTATACATATCTACAACAATATTCAAAGTATTCTAAATCTATGGTCAAAAATAAAAGAATAGTCAATGATGAAAGAAAAAAAATATATATATATGTGATATCTTGGGACCTATGGGACCAGTGTTACCTGATGCTAGACGAACCTCGATGTCAACTCTACCGTGCAGT
Organism: Cordylochernes scorpioides; assembly: GCA_030710605.1. Lineage (NCBI taxonomy): Eukaryota > Metazoa > Arthropoda > Arachnida > Pseudoscorpiones > Chernetidae > Cordylochernes > Cordylochernes scorpioides. Next base: position 120,055,450 of record CP092864.1, read on the forward strand.
CGTGGTGGAAGGCGACACAGCTGGGCCAAAGGTGAAATAAACAAACAGAGATTCCACTAAGAAGCGTCTGACGTCAAGAAGGAATGGGATGAGGGGAGAGAGAGATCTTTAGAGCAAGTGTTACCGTTGGGATCCAAGCGAAGACTGCCTAACCTAGGTTCTCGATTTAACACCAAGACCTTTCTTCTTTCTAATTGGTTGACCTATTTAGGTGATTCTTTCCTAATTGGTGGGACTATGTCACGTGGCCGTTGGCTATTGGTTGACCTACTTAGGTATTGTCTTCTGATTGGGCCTGGCTTATCTCTTTGACGGAAGATATCCGGCCTTGCTCCGGAAATACGGGGCGTTACTCGACTTTTATGGTTTCCGCGATCGTAAAATTGACTATAAATTTATTAATAGTGGTTCTAACTTTAAGCTTCTTTGCTAGGCCTTACTTCTACTATCACCTAAGCCTGATTAGTTTTAACCTTAATTTTCTCCTGTTAGTCTCCATTCCTTCTATCTGTACAGTTGCTATACTTTATTAGATTCTTACGCGGTACAGAATGATGTTAGTTGAGGCTTTCTATTTGCAGTACATAAGAAGTTATATACAGTCATGGGGTGGAACATGTGGTAGTAGATATCTAGACTATTTACAACAATTCCATGGTCTTAAATCATCACAGATGGCCCCGGATGTGAGAGGGTTCATATGGAGGGATTTAAGAGAGCGGAATAGGAAGACTGTTATTAAGGAAGTAATTTTTAAAAATTAATTGAAATGAGTTGGTATATAACATGGGGTTGATTTCTGTATATCCATAAGAGATAATAAAGCATAAACAACTAATACTAAACATACAAGTAAAAATAAAAATATGAATAAAATATTTAATAGAGAACATATAATGATTATAGGTGAAAATAAAAACGATTGGATGGGAAAATCATTATCTCTTCGTGATGGGCGTTAGAAAGGGTTGAGGGGTTAGTTATTACTTGGGTGAGGCAATGTCACTTTGACTCAAGTCCCAAACCATTTAATGTGCACGGCGCGGAGAACCTAGGCCATGTTTCACATGTAAATTTAAGGACCGAATAAAGTTACAGTACCACAATCGAAAAGTAATATAAGGGTGATTGTTATGGGTTTTAGTAGTTAGTCGTTAAGACGTACGCATGCAGGATAAATGAGGGCGAAGATCAGTGACCAGAAATCAAAGTTTTAATTGGAGTCGTCAGGGGCTTAGCGAGAAAAAGAGTAAAATAAAAAAAAAAGATGTGCCAGCGTGTGGCATGAGAGTGCCCTGGAATATATAAAAAAAATACAATTTGCACGTATCCAAGCCAGAAGTTGGGATAGGTAAATCTGGGGGACGGTGTGTCAAGATTGTTAATTACGAAATCAAAGTAGGTCAAGTCTAGCCTGCGAAGGAGTTAAAAGTTCCTGCGGAAAAGGGTTAGTATTTATTAAGAAGTAACCTTTAAAGTGGTTGTTTAAGAGGTTATTGAAGATTGCCCTGTTTTTAGATCATGATTTTTAGTTTGATTATAAAAGAATATATCATTGAGATATGAAATTGCGAAATTAAGGCTTTGCATATAGCGTTAAAGGATTTGAAAAATCGAAAATAGAATTGCGAAGTTAAATGCAAAGTAATCTTTGAAAAAAAAGTAAAAATAGTGATGACATAATACAAAGATTAACACACTACAGCAGTATATAAGGGGTAATAGAAAGTGAAAATATTAAATGAAAAAAAATAAGCAGTAATATACTCGATAGCATTGACATGGTAGCGGAAGATGAAACAATGTAAATAACATCTAATTTATAAAGTGAGAGAAAATATAAAATGACAAATGCAAATTAGTGATATAAACATGAAATATAAACTTGAGATTATTAGATATGAAAGATAAAATATAAAGTTGATTATAGAATAGCGTCATAAAGCAAAAGTAAATAAGTTTTGGTAAAGAAAAATAAAATAAAATGACAATAATCTAAACTGATTGGTTGACGTAAAAAAATTATAAGAGCTATATAATGATTATATACAAGATATTAAATTGAAAATTAAAAAAAAAATGTTCATCGAGAAGGAAAAGCAAGTAAGATTATACATAGAAATTATATATCGTGAAAGAATGGAAAGTTGTAGGCCAAACGTAATGTTCCTGTTTTTTTTTTTTTTAGGATGGGTAGAGAGAGCTTTAAATTGTCCTCGATCGCGATATCTTTGGTCTTGTTGGCCTAAGATTTTCTAACTTATCGAATTTGTTTTATGTTTGACGTGACTCGTGGATCATATTGTTTCCAACTGTGTGTGAAACTTACTGAGTCCTAATGTTGTCGATTTTTTGTTCCCTGCGCCACGTTTAGGTGAAAACGTGATTCTTCCTAAAGCGGCATTTATTCTGTGTGTGCAGGAGAAACACGGCGATCTATTCTAACCGATAAAGGGTTGTTGTTGTTGTTGTTTTTTTTTTAAACATGTGTGGGTGTGTGTGATTTTTAGGTAAAATGTTGTCCTTGGTTCTAAGTGTCGATGTTAAGTGGACAAGTTAATCGAGGGCGAGAGAATGTTAGTGGACAGATTTGTTAGTAAATGTAAAATAACGTGTTAAGCAAGTTATTAGTAGCTAAACGGGATATCGGCTTAGAAATTGGTTAGGGATTAGAACGATGTATAGTAAAAGGCACGCACTAATATTTAATTTAATAGGTAGCGAAAAATCCATTAGAGTGACATCGGGGTGGCGACGGGCGGTAACAAGATGTCGGCTGTTTGTTTGCTCGGGGGGGCGAGGGGGAGCGAACCTATTTTTAATGTGATTCCGGATTTAGGTCAGGGGCCCTTTGCGAGGTTGCTTGCTTCTTCCAACTTATTGGATTTGTTAATTCGAACTACGTTTGGAGATATTATTTCTATAATTGTAAACGCAAAAGCGTTTTATTTGTCACGTTTGGTGACAAGCGTTATGGGACTGACATAGGGAGATACAGAGGTTGTAATTATCCTGTGTTCAAGCATTTGTTAGATTTGTGTTTGTATTTCGAAAATTCGGATATTGTATCTGTTGATATTAAATCGAATGGTTTTTGGCGGACTTAGTAAAAATGTTATTCATTGATATCAGGTTAGAAGTGAATGAAATTGCGACTATCGACGTGAACAATGTGTGGTTAAATGTGTCACAGGCGTGATGAAGGCGTCTTTGGCCTGAAAATTGAAAGAGTTTAGTGGTGTGGCTCTGTAACACGAAGCGAAAAAATTGTAAATGAAAAGGTGTCACGTGAAGTCTTTGTTTTGTACAAAATCTAACCTGTTACACTAAGAATAACAAATTTACTAAAGTCACGGGTGCTGGTTGTACGAACATATCGAGAATTTTTATATTATTAGTGGATATGACACGTTTAATGTGAAAAAAATAATTTTTTGTGTGTGTGTTTAGTAGGGCGACGTAATGGAACTTGTGTGGTTCGAAATTGAATTTGGGTGTTAAGTCGCGCACTAAAAATTTGTTGCCAATTAGAAAAAGTGATGTGAGAGGGTGTTGTTTATTTTGTTGAGAGTGATTTGTCGATATTTAAATATGCATGTAAAAGGAAGGAGTGTAGTTATGTGGGAATTTAACGCTTGGAATAGTTTTGGAAGGCTGTTACTTAGGTTATTTCTGTCTAAAGCTATGAAAGAAAAGGACATAGGGGCGTTGAACATGGGATTAGGAACATTATAATGAGGTTAAATAAGAGTATTGGAGTTCACCACGTGTGAGCAACCCGTTCCAGGAGGGGAAAATTTAGTAAATGGGACAGTTGTATTAACCTGTCCATGGGACACGTGTTGCTTGCACGAAGTGAATTGGTAAAAGGTAGTAGGTAGAGGTACATTATCTTGATACAGGAGTAGCTGAGGACAGTTTATAATTAGTAGAAATCTTTTTATGGAGTTAAGGGATAATATGCCAAAAGACAAGGGGGTATCTATAATATGGAATTTTAGGTTCTGCGTTATGTTACCTATTTTTACGTTTAAAAAGATATAACCTATGGTGAAACATTGTTAGATATGGCGTTAATAGTTAAGTTAAATGGATGGACAGGTATTTTCTTTTACAAACTGGTTTCTACTATTTTAAAAGTATTCTGCCTAATTATAGCGATAGATGCTCCTGTATCACGTAGTAGAGGTAGGTTTACATTATTGGACAGTTCAGCTCGAACGAGCAATTGTTCAACAAAAATTATGTAGGGAGGAACCTACTGTTGTGCTGTCTTGTATGTCGGAACAGTCCTGGTCTTGTGCCATAGTTGGAGGTTCCTTGGGACAGTCAGAGTTCATTGTTTGCGCTGGGCTCGTGGTTTAAAGCTGGTCGGGGGAGCAGGTAACATACGCTCGCGTGTTGGTAACTCGGAGGGGCGCTTGCAGGAGGTTTGGTGGCTTTCTCAGTCTTGTAGAGTATTGTAGTTGGGCCCGACCTGCTTGGGCGTCGTAGTTGGTGAAGACGCTCTGCGCCTCGTACGAACCATCGTAGCGATTCCACCTCTCGCGATGTCCGGTCACGGCAGAAAGCTGATGTAGCGTCGTCGTCAACCTCCCCAGGACATCTGACACCGGCGGCGGGGGCGTGACGTCTTCCTGGCTGGGGGCGATTTCCTCCGTTCTACCGAGAGTGTTTTCTTTCTTTGGAAAAGTGGTGTTTTCGCCACTTTCGTAGTCGGGATCGGACTTCCTTGGTTCCTTTGGATCCTCCTCTCTTCCCTGTTCCATCTTTCTGTACAGACAGTGGTCTATTTGCTTACTTGTACCTTGGCGTCCACTATCCTGTCGACTCTTCGGACGGGGGAGTCTGTGATATCTTGGGACCTCTGGGACCAGTGTTACCTGATGCTAGACGAACCTCGATGTCAACTCTACCGTGCAGTCGTGGTGGAAGGCGACACAGCTGGGCCAAAGGTGAAATAAACAAACAGAGATTCCACTAAGAAGCGTCTGACGTCAAGAAGGAATGGGATGAGGGGAGAGAGAGATCTTTAGAGCAAGTGTTACCGTTGGGATCCAAGCGAAGACTGCCTAACCTAGGTTCTCGATTTAACACCAAGACCTTTCTTCTTTCTAATTGGTTGACCTATTTAGGTGATTCTTTCCTAATTGGTGGGACTATGTCACGTGGCCGTTGGCTATTGGTTGACCTACTTAGGTATTGTCTTCTGATTGGGCCTGGCTTATCTCTTTGACGGAAGATATCCGGCCTTGCTCCGGAAATACGGGGCGTTACTCGACTTTTATGGTTTCCGCGATCGTAAAATTGACTATAAATTTATTAATAGTGGTTCTAACTTTAAGCTTCTTTGCTAGGCCTTACTTCTACTATCACCTAAGCCTGATTAGTTTTAACCTTAATTTTCTCCTGTTAGTCTCCATTCCTTCTATCTGTACAGTTGCTATACTTTATTAGATTCTTACGCGGTACAGAATGATGTTAGTTGAGGCTTTCTATTTGCAGTACATAAGAAGTTATATACAGTCATGGGGTGGAACATGTGGTAGTAGATATCTAGACTATTTACAACAATTCCATGGTCTTAAATCATCACATATATATATATATATATATGAATGAAGGAAAAAAGGTAAGAAAACAAAGGTAAGTTTCTGTCTTCCAGAACCTGTAAGAACCGGCCAAAACAGGAATGTGTAAAATTTCGAAAGAAAGGGATACAAATTTATAAAATTCAAAAAGCATTCGTGTAGAGATATTTAATGCAAAATTTAATTTATATTTATTTTGTTTCTTTTTGAAACTCAATAAAAATGTAATTTGATTAAATTCGGGTTTTATTCTATCACTCCTGTAATAACTAGTTGTAGACACGTTTAGTTGTTGAACTCGGTTATAAGTGTCTATTTTATATGAAGAATTTGGACCAGAAATATGATTCGTATGATTTTATGAGGAACAATATATAAATATAATAAATTCGGGCCTCGTCATGAGTACATCGTCTTAATCATGGACGTCTCATTTGCCGAAATCGATTATATTACCTTGGCTAGGTGCTCTGTGCCAGTGTTTTGGCATACCTTTATATATATATAATGTAGAATAATATTTGGTGGTAGAGAAATGTAACTTAGAGTGAGTTTCAAGAGTTTTTACTTTATAGATTTCACCCAAAATTTGGCATGAGTTTGTACTCCATGTTAGGAGAGGCTGCATATGGCGTCTGTTCCTCATGTCAGAGGCGGCAATTTATTTTGGAGATAAGTCGGCCTGCCACTGAGTAGTACTCCCAGTCTTAGTGACAAAGGCATTCTACTTCACCCACACCATCAAAAGGTCTCAAGCTCTACAAGCTTGATACCCTAATATGATTGAGTGGAGATAAGAAAGAAGAAAAAGACCAAAATTTGGAGATAAAATGACTAGCTATTTTTATATGGTTTTAGCGAATTCTATATACACCACTAGACTAGTATTTATCTAGCTTTTAGCTGTAAAAAATATTAACGAAAACAAAATATAGTTCATAATTAATGGCTCATTATAATTGACGTAAAATATTAAAGAGCCACTTATCTATTACATCGATAAAATCGAAAGAGAGTTCCTGGGGAATCACATTAAATCTGTAAATTATAAAATTTGGAAACATTAAAAAATATTCTATTAAAAATTTCTATTCATTTTTTTAATATACATAACTTCCTATAAAAATGGAAAGCTAAAAAATATTTCCATTTCATTAATATTATTCTGAAGTGTTAGGTAGGAGGTGTGTCTGATATATTGAAATTCATTAAAATATTTATTCGCATTTTTTCAAGCGCAAGCCGCAAAAAACAGAAATTATTGGGAAGGTGAGGATTTTAAAAGCTAATAGGAAAGAAGCTGTTAAATTGCATTATCGGCCTGCCAGCTAATACCCACTTCTCGTGAGAGCAAGCATGCTACAAATTTGCATATGGAAGTCCTTCTCCTCGATAGCGTGTCGATCCCTCCATCTTCCAAGTCTATTCTAGTCACGTCCGGAGAATTTTCAGGGATTACACTTTTGTTGTCCCATTAGCTGTTCTTTTTGTCGCAGAGACTCATTAAAATCTGTCGCTGGGGACGCGCTAATTGTCTCGTTCCGATCGATATGTTTGCCGCGTCTCCATCTACTTCTGATTCATCTTCGATAGAGTCGATGTTCCACTCAACAGGCTTTCGTTAGGATTCTGTATCTACTGTACTGATGTTCTGTAGGACGCTATTCACTGCATTGACCTTCGGTAGAATTTTGTTCTCACTGTAATGGTCCCCTGGAGGATTCTGTTCCCACTGTAATGGTCCTCGGTAGAATTCGGTTCCCACTGTAATGGTCCCCTGGAGGATTCTGTTCCCACTGTAATGGTCCCCTGGAGGATTCTTGTTCCACTGTAATGGTCCTCGGTAGAATTCTGTTCCCACTGTAATAGTCCCCTGGAGGATTCTGTTCCCACTGTAATGGTCCCCTGGAGGATTCTTGTTCCACTGTAATGGTCCTCGGTAGAATTATGTTCCCACTGTAATGGTTCTCGGGAGGATTCTGTTCCCACTGTACTGGTCCTCGGGAGGATTCTGTTCCCACTGTACTGGTCGTCGGGAGGATTCTGTTCCCACTGTACTGGTCCTCGGGAGGATTTTGTTCCCCCTTTACTGGTATTCGGGAGGATACTGTTTCCACTGTACTGGTCCTCGGGAGGAATCTGTTCCCAATGTACTGGTCCTCGGTAGGATTCTGTTCCCAGTGTACTGGTCCTCGGGAGGAATCTGTTCCCACTGTACTGGTTTCGAGTGAATTCTTTCTCACAGTACTGGTTATCGATAGGAGTTCTTGCCAATGTACTGTTCTTCAATAGAGAATCTTCCCAGTAATGGTCCTCAGTTGGAGTACATCACCCTGCAATGATCCTCAGTAAGATTCATCTCCCTCTGTTATGGTCTTTCTTTAAGACTCATCTCCCTCTGTTATGGTCTTTCTTTAAGACTCATCGCCCTCAGTTATGGCCTTTCTTTGAGACTCATCTCCCTCTGTTATGGTCTTTCTTTAAAACTCATCGCCCTCTGTTATGGTCTTTCTTTAAAATTCATCTCCCACTGTTATGGTCTTTCTTTAAGACTCATCTCCCTCTGTTATTGTCTTTCTTTGAGACTCATCTCCCTCTGTTATGGTCTTTCTTTAAGACTCATCTCCCTCTGTTATGGTCTTTCTTTAAGACTCATCTCCCTCTGTTATGATCTTTCTTTAAGACTCATCTCCCTCTGTTATTGTCTTTCTTTGAGACTCATCTCCCTCTGTTATGGTCTTTCTTTAAGACTCATCTCCCTCTGTTATGGTCTTTCTTTAAGACTAATCTCCCTCTGTTATGATCTTTCTTTAAGACTCATCTCCCTCTGTTATTGTCTTTCTTTGAGACTCATCTCCCTCTGTTATGGTCTTTCTTTAAGACTCATCTCCCTCTGTTATGGTCTTTCTTTAAGACTCATCTCCCTCTGTTATGGTCTTTCTTTAAGACTCATCTCACTCTGTTATGGTCTTTCTTTAAGACTCATCTCCTTCTGTTATGATCTTTCTTTAAGACTCATCGCCCTCTGTTATGGTCTTTCTTTAAAACTCATCTCCCTCTGTTATTATCTTTCTTTAAGGCTCATCTCTCTCTGTTATGGTCTTTCTTTTAGACTCATCTCCCTCTGTTATGGTCCATCTCCCTCTTTTATGGACTTTCTTTGAGACTCATCTCCCTCTTTTATGGTATTTCTTTAAGACTCATCTCCCTCTGTTATGGTCTTTCTTTGAGACTCATCTCCCTCTGTTATTGTCTTTCTTTGAGACTCATCTCCCTCTGTTATGGTCTTTCTTTAAGACTCATCTCCCTCTGTTATGGTCTTTCTTTAAGACTCATCTCCCTCTGTTATGATCTTTCTTTAAGACTCATCTCCCTCTTTTATAATCTTTCTTTGAGACTCATCTTCCTCTGTTATGGTCTTTCTTTAAGACTCATCTCCCTCTGTTATGGTCTTTCTTTAAGACTCATCTCCCTCTGTTATGATCTTTCTTTAAGACTCATCTCCCTCTTTTATGGTATTTCTTTAAGACTCATCTCCCTCTGTTATGGTCTTTCTTTGAGACTCATCTCCCTCTGTTATGGTCTTTCTTTAAGACTCATCTCCCTCTGTTATGGTCTTTCTTTAAGTCTCATCTCCCTCTGTTATTATCTTTCTTTAAGACTCATCTCCCTCTGTTATGGTCTTTCTTTGAGACTAATCTCCCTCTGTTATGGTCTTTCTTTGAGACTCATCTCCCTCTGTTATGGTCTTTCTGTAAGACTCATCTCCCACTGTTATGGTCTTTCTTTAAGACTCATCTCCCTCTTTTATGGACTTTCTTTGAGACTCATCTCCCTCTTTTATGGTATTTCTTTAAGACTCATCTCCCTCTGTTATGGTCTTTCTTTGAGACTCATCTCCCTCTGTTATTGTCTTTCTTTGAGACTCATCTCCCTCTGTTATGGTCTTTCTTTAAGACTCATCTCCCTCTGTTATGGTCTTTCTTTAAGACTCATCTCCCTCTGTTATGATCTTTCTTTAAGACTCATCTCCCTCTTTTATGGTCTTTCTTTGAGACTCATCTTCCTCTGTTATGGTCTTTCGTTAAGACTCATCTCCCTCTGTTATGGTCTTTCTTTAAGACTCATCTCTCTCTGTTATTGTCTTTCTTTGAGACTCATCTCCCTCTGTTATGGTCTCTCTTTAAGACTCATCTCCCTCTGTTATGGTCTTTCTTTAAGACTCATCTCCCTCTGTTATGGTCTTTCTTTAAGACTCATCTCCCTCTGTTATTATCTTTCTTTAAGACTCATCTCCCTCTGTTATGGTCTTTCTTTGAGACTAATCTCCCTCTGTTATGGTCTTTCTTTGAGACTCATCTCCCTCTGTTATGGTCTTTCTGTAAGACTCATCTCCCTCTGTAATGGTCTTTCTTCAAGACTCATCTCTCTCTGTTATGGTCTTTCTTTAAGACTCATCTCCCTCTGTTATGGTCTTTCTTTGAGACTCATCTCCCTCTGTTATGGTCTTTCTTTAAGACTCATCTCCCTCTGTTATGGTCTTTCTTTGAGACTCATCTCACTCTGTCATGGTCTTTATTTAAGACTCATCACCCTATGTTATGGTCTTTCTTTGAGACTCATCTCCCTCTGTTATGGTCTTTATTTAAGACTCATCTCCCTCTGTTATGATCTTTCTTTAAGACTCATCGCCCTCTGTTATGGTCTTTCTTTAAAACTCATCTCCCTCTGTTATGGTCTTTCTTTAAGACTCATCGCCCTCAGTTATGGTCTTTCTTTAAAACTCATCTCCCTCTGTTATGGTCTTTCTTTAAGACTCATGTCTTCTGTTATGGTCTTTCTTTAAGACTCATCGCCCTCTGTTATGGTCTTTCTTTAAAACTCATCTCCCTCTGTTATGGTCTTTCTTTGAGACTCATCTCCCTCTGTTATGGTCTTTCTTTAAAACTCATCGCCCTCTGTTATGGTCTTTCTTTAAAACTCATCTCCCTCTGTTATTGTCTTTCTTTAAAACTCATCTCCTTCTGTTATGGTCTTTCTTTAAGACTCATCGCCCTCTGTTATGGTCTTTCTTTAAGACTCATTTCTCTCTGTTATGGTCTTTCTTTAAAACTCATCTCCCTCTGTTATGGTCTTTCTTTAAGACTCATCTCCCTCTGTTATGGTCTTTCTTTGAGACTAATCTCCCTCTGTTATGGTCTTCCTTTGAGACTCATCTCCCTCTGTTATAGTCTTTTTTTAAGATCCATCTTCCTCTGTTATGGTCTTTCTTTAAGACTCATCTCCCTCTGTTATGGTTATTCTTCAATATTCAGCTTCACTGTACTGGCTTTCGTTAGAAAAAAACTGTTCTCACTGTACTTGTTCTGAGTAGATATCTGTTTCTCCATATATATATATATATATTGTTGAATATAGAGCAATCCATATATGATAATTAAAATAGGGGCATATTTTGGATCAAAATATTTATTAAATTTCAATATTTCGAAGAGGCTGTTCGCCTATCTTCTTCTCTGAAAAATGTAGACCATGCAGTTAGGCAAGGACATATGCCAGATTTTGATAATATAATAGTTTTATACAACAATGTACAGGATAAACACTCAAGATTATTTTTTGGAGAGCTTGGCATCTATAGATGATAAAAATAGCATCAATAGGAAGATAGACACACCACAATCATACCTACAGTTGAAACGAAAACAGCCATATATATAGCATTTTATTTCTGTAGATACAATATTTCAAATTAAATGATTTGGTCACACTAACATATGTTATATAAAACAACAGTTCTCGTGCGCGCATCACGCGGATAACAAACTTAGAAGGTTTTGAATTTTTCCGAGAAGAAGATAGGCGAACAGCCTCGTCGAAATATTGAAATTTTATAAATATTTTGATCCAAAATATGCCCCTATTTTAATATATATATATATATATATATATATATAATAAATATAAACTCATCACAAAAGAGGTACTAAATATGTATTTTGTAAACTACAAAAATGTGAAACGATATCATCAAAATCCTTCTGGGAGTTTTCGAAACAAATAATTTTATTTCAACCTAACTAATTCTCAAGCTGGGGCTCATTGCAGTAAAAAGAAAATTGCTAAAACCTTTGAAGAAAGAAGAGCAACGAAAATAAACTTATACCAAATTAAAATAAATGTTAAGTTTTATACTGGGAGAGTATTAAAGATTACTTTGAAATCTATTCTAAACCGAAAATATTCCAAAAAATATTTATATCAATAAATAAAAATACATTTTCCCTATTAAAATATAAACATTCACATATGGAATAGTTAATTTATTGAGAGATTTAAGGTTTTTGCCCGATCTATCAACCTAATTTATCAATATTAACAACAAAAACAAAGAAAAACCATAGAAATACGAATTTGAAATATATATAATTAAAAGGCATATATCGGTTGTAATTTAAAATTCATTATTTAACCAATATATCTAGGGGTAAAACGCTTTTTTTTTATCAAGGCCTTTCTCCGATATAAACTGAATCACGTCGGCATGTGATTCACTCACGCTATACAAGACCAGGGTAAGAAACGATCCGATTTTAAATTTCACGCACACTGTATATCATACACTGCGTGACATTGAAAATGGAACACCAAGAAATAGTGGCCAGAAAATATGCAAATTTCAGGGTAGACGCACCTAACCGAGTTATGCAAATGATGTAAAATGCGCAGCTCTCGTGCGCACATGGAGTAAGATATAAGGGAAGGAACTTGCAGAAAGGACAGTATTCGTGTCGTTATTTCTTCAAGGAAAATCATTGTAGAAATTTTGTTTTTGTGTCAAAAGACACGTGTAATAACAGAGAATACCAGGTCATCGTAAACGGAGGCAGTTCAAGCAGACAGACGCTTTTACGAGGGGCATGGTGATCGGACTGAAAAGGGCAGGTTGGTCCATACGTCAAATCGCAGCTGATACACACCTTGGTGCGTCCACGGTGCACCGACTGTGGAGAAGATGGTTGGAACAAGGAAATGTGGCAATTTATAGGAATGTCGGTGCAACCAGAGTGACGTCAGCACGTGTGGATCGGCGTATCCTTCGACAAGCAGTGGCGGCGCCACAAGCCACTTGTACCGCCATCCTGCAACATGTGCAAGACACCCTAGATCATTCCATCTCGACCAGAACCATTTCCCGTCGATTGGTTGCTAATGGCTTGCACTCATGCCGTCCGCTAAGAAGACTCCCATTGACCCCACCGAATAGGCGCCAACGTTTGGAATGGTGCCGGGCTAGATCGACGTGGATGACGGAATGGCACAGGGTCGTGTTCTCAGATGAGTCGCGTTTCTGCTTGTCCAGTGATAGTCGCCGTGTATGCGTGTGGCGTCGACATGGAGAAAGGTCCAATCCGGCAGCAATTGTGGAACGCCCCACCGTGCGACAACGTGGAATCATGGTTTGGGGGCGCAATCGCGTATGATTCCAGGTCACCTTCACTTCGTATTCAGGGCACTATGACGGCTCAACGATACGTTGATGATGTGCTGCGACCGGTGACACTCCCCTACCTTCAGGGGGTACCCAATGCCCTTTATCAGCAGGATAACGCCCGACCGCACACTGCTCGCATTAGCCAACAAGCTCTGCAAGATGTACAGATGCTTCCCTGGCCACCGTACTCTCCTGATCTCTCACCAATCGAGCACGTCTGGGACATCATTGGACGCCGTTTGCATACCTTGCCACAGCCGCGTTCAAAAACGAACTGTGGCAAATGTTTGAGAGGGAATGGAGAGCCATCCCTCAGGACGCCATCCGTACTCTGATTGACTCTCTACCTAGACGTGTTGCTGCGTGCATCGCCGTCCGCGGTGGTCCTACTTGCTACTAAGCCGACGCCGTTCTCGCTCTGTATTATGACTATCATTTTGAAATAAAGATCACTTATTGTTCGTCCCTGTCTCTCTCTGTCTGCCGAGTTTCATCACTTTCTGGCCACTAATTCTTGGTGTTCCATTTTCAATGTCACGCAGTGTATATATGTACAACTAGACAATTGACCCGGCTTCGCCCGATAATTCCCCCGAGTGCAATTTCCTTCATACTGAAAGTACATCAATAATAAATAGCAGAAGTCCCATAGAATAGAAATACAGAAGTAACACATAAACCACAGGCAATAAGTGTGTGTGATGGCAAAAAATTGTATTATATTTGTTTTTGGGTATTTGATTTAATGATTTTTTTTTTTGCAATCCGTTTATTGTTTATATAATATATAATAGTTGTTTCAAAATCAATATAGTTTAAATAGATGGCAGCTTTTCCACCCAACCTCCGAGGTTTCCGCCCCAGCGCATTAACACTTGAAATTGCCTGAGTTGAGTGAGTGACTGCGATGGATCTTGACTGTGATGCTCATCTTCTCAGTAAGAATTTAAAAAATATGTTTTTTAAAAAATAATCCAAAATACTGGCATGTAAATATTTTTCTGTAAAAAATAAAAGAGCACATGGAAATTAGGCAAACATATGTGTTTGCAAATGACTGCGACTGCATTTTGAACGATTTAAAAAAAAGAGAGATAAAAAACAAAGGCCAGAACCAAAATTAATAAAAAATACGAAAGGCATTATTTACATACAGTAACGCTAATTTTGTAAAGTATTTTTAGAATTGCATTGTGTGCACTTCCCGTAACTTAGTAATATAAATTTCTCTCTCAAAATACTCAATACTTTTGTAAAAAAAAAAATCAACATTCGTATAAAAATATATTTAAAAAAAAGACGCACGTAACTTTTAAAAAAATGCAGAATCTCAAAATGTAGCCGAAATTTTCCTCGGGTTCATAATTTATGCATCTTATCCCTGTACAATGTCAATTTGTACTATTTTTTCACGTTGATTTAACTTGTTCCCTAATTTCGCCTAACCCATTTTCTTGTTAAATCTTAATATTAACACCTTACATGTTTCTATTTTAAAATTATTTTATCATACATTAATATTATTATATAATTAATAAAATAATATTATTTTTAATTTTATGCATTATTGATCATAAACTTTTTTTTTTCAACTTTATTATTAAAACGTTATTGTCTTCTTTTAAATTAATGTTTTTCTTTCAGGTAGATCTGTAAAAAAATGTAAATAATTTAAATAATTGTCCTTTATTTTATTATTTTCTCCCTCTCACAATAATTAGGAATTAGCAAATTTTAAAATAACTGTGAAATATTTAGTGTATTTTTTATTCGAAAGAAAAAAGTAAATTACTTGATTATAAATAGTTTCAATTTTTGTAATAACATCGTAACACAGACACATATATATATTAAGAAAAAGGCTTCTTCTTATCGAGCAACTGAAAGTTGCTGATGGCTTGCGCCATCTATCGGAATAAATATCAACTATTCTCGTTGATTTATAATTATTCCAGAATTGGCCAAATACCCATTCTTGATTAATCAAGAAAAGCTAACCACGGACGCTCGATAAGAAGAAGCCTTTTTCTTAATTTATGCACCTTTCCCAGTACAATATTACATTTGTACTATTTTTTCACATATATATATATATTATAAAAAAAGGCATTTCCTTATCGTGCAGCTGAAAGTTGCTGAGGACTTGCGTCATCTATCGGAATAAATATCAACTATTCTCGTTGATTTTTAATTATTCCAGAATTATCCAAATACCCATTCTTGAATAACCAAAAAAAGCTAACCACGGACACGTTTCGGGCTGTTGGCCCTCATCAGCGTGGTTCAAGCTGTACCACAACGACCACACACACATATATATATATTAATATATAATATATCAATCTCTATTTTAAAATATATATAAATTATATAATCAAAAAAACTCAAATATTTCTATATTTAAAAAAATATATATCTTATTTTTACTCATTGATAATTCAGCTTTTTGTTTTCATCGTTTTTAGAATAACTTTCAGTTTTGTTGTAAATATGCGTTGTTAACATATCTATCTTTTTGAATCACCTATAGGATTAGCTTTATAAATTCTATATAATGTAAAAATAACCAATGTGTAATATTTCCTCAAGTAATTGAAAATAAAAGCTACTTGACGATAAATAATCATATTTTCCTTATAACGACTGCACCTTCAACCCTTTATCTTATCGATCCTTTGTCTTATCAACCCTTTCTCTGACAACGAACACATTATTCATAACATATATATGTGGCAATATAGTGATAATAATAATGTGGGGAAAGAGAAATAATCACACCACAAATTGGTAGAGGAATTTGGAAGGCCATCCGAGAGAGAGAGAGGGAGAGCGAGGGGGCTGCCACCGCTGAGCGGCGTTCGTGTCGCACACAATCACCCAACTGTCTCCAAGGTCCCGAGGTGTTAAGTGACGGACCCCAGGAGCCCCTTGGAATGTCCTGATGTCTAAAGTGACACCCTTTAGCTGCCCATCTCTCTCTGGGTTGACTGTAGGTTTGTTTTATTATCCCAGGCAGAGTATATATTATGACATATATATATGAAAAACAATATAAAAAATAAAAAGAAGTATTAAGCGTATTAACGCCAATTTGGCCTAAAAACCCCCTTCTTGATTTCTCAAGAAGCCTCTGGAACCGAAAATATTTTTGTTCGCAGTGGTACAGACTACTCCACGCTGACGAGCGCCAACAGCGCGAAACGCGTTCGAGGATGGCATTTCTTAATTTATCAAGAAATTGGGTTGGCCCAATATCAGGGAACAAGCTAAATCAATGGTTAGTTGATTTCTCTTCCACCAGATGGCGCTCTGCCTTCTGAAAAAGCATATGTGCTCCTGGTCAGGATATGCCTTTTTATTTAAAAATAAATAAGGCATCTCCTGACCACGACCACATGTGCTTTTTAGATGGCAGAGCGCCATCTAGTGGAGCAGAAATGAACTAAACGTTTATTTAGCTTACTCCGTGATATTTGGCCAACCCAATTTCTTGATAAATCAAGAAAAGCCATCCACGAACGCGTTTCGCGCTGTTGGCGCTCGTCAGAGTGGAGAAGGCTGTAACCACTGCGACCAAAAAGATTTTTTGGTCCCAATGGCTTCCCAAAAAATCAAGAAATGGGTATTTAAGGCCAAATTTGCGTAAAGACGCTTAACGGAGTAAGCTAAATAAACGTTTAGTTTATTTCTGCTCCACTAGATGGCGCTCTGCCATCTAAAAAGCACATGTGCTCGTGGTCAGGAGATGCCTTATTTATTTTTAATATCAACACCTGACCCACTTATCTTTTATTTATTTATTTTTCTATTGTTTTTTCATGTGTTAAGCGTCTTTACGGAAATTTGGCCTTAAATACCCATTTCTTGATTTTTCGGGAAGCCATTGGGACCAAAAAATCTTTTTGGTCGCAGTGGTTACAGCCTTCTCCACGCTGACGAGCACCAACAGCGCGAAACGCGTTCGTGGATGGCTTTTCTTGATTTATCAAGAAATTGGGTTGGCCAAATATCACGGAGTAAGCTAAATAAACGCTTAGTTTATTTCTGCTCCACTAGATGGCGCTCTTCCATCTAAAAAGCACATGTGCTCGTGGTCAGGAGATGCCTTATTTATTTTTAATATATATATATTAATTAAAATTACATATATTGGATCAAAATATCATTTATTTTACCAATATTTCATTTGGCTGAACGCCAACCTTTATCAAGGTGTTATAACATATTTAATGTGTGCAATTTATTGTAAAGGTTTGGCGTTCAGCCAACTGAAATATTAGTGAATAAATTATTTTTTAATCTAATATAATCCTTTATTAAAATTAAAAACACACTTATAAATGAAAAAAACGAAAGAAAAAAATAAAAGATCAGGTGTTGAAATCAATATTAAAAATGGCATATCCTGACCAGGAGCACATGTGCTTTACAGAAGGCAGAGCGCCATCTGGTGGAACAGAAATCAACTAAACATTGATTTAGCCTGTTCCCTGATATTTGGCCAACCCAATTTCTTGATAAATTGAGAAAAGTCATCCACGAACGCGTTTCGCGCTGTTGGCGCTCGTCAGCGTGGAGCAGGCTGTACCATGGTGGTAGAGGCTTCTTGATAAACCAAGAAAATTATTATCGAGTTGAATATCCTCTGAATGTATCAATAAATATTTTAAATGTTTAACGGCAAGATTTATATTGATACAATGAGAATATTCATCTCAAAAATAATAATATAAACTTTTTTACTCATTTTGTATCTATTTTACTCCGTTGTTTTCTATATATATTAAATATCAAAGTAGGAATGATTATCTTGTTAATATTTACATATATTTCTCTTTTCAAATTATATCAACCACTTTTTTAAAAATTACCCTTAATATCAATACTACAATTTTATATATGCGTAATTTTATATATTAATTCGCTCCTAGTCAGGATATGCCATTTTATTTTTAATTCTATACACGTGAAAAAAAATAGTATCAATGTGATATTGTACTGGGATAAGGTGCATAAATTATGAAAAAGACATCTCCTTATCGTGCAACTGAAAGTTGCTAATGGCTTGCGCCATCAACTATTCCCGTTGATTTTTAATTATTCAAGAATTGGCCAAATCAAAAATGGGTATTTGGCCAATTCTGAAATAATTAAAAATCAACGAGAATAGTTGATATTTATTCCGATAGATGGCGCAAGCCATCAGGAACTTTCAGTTTCACGATAAGGCGATGCCTTTTTCATAATTATATATATACTAGACGAATGACCCGGCTTCGCCCGGGAATTCCCCCGAGTGCAATTTCCTTCATACTGAAAGAACATTACTAATAAATAGTATTAGAGCCATACATAGTTCAAATAGTTGGCAGATTTTCCACCCAACCTCCGAGGTACCCGCCCCAGCGTGTTAACTCTTATATATAGTGGTGCATCCTCTGTAGGTCTATTACACTCTTTGGGTAAAAAGGGATAAGGATTGAAATTGTCTGAGAAGAGTGACCGTGATTGACCAAGCCTAGCCAGCAGACTGTAATCTAATGTTTTCAGACCCCAGTCAAACATTCGTAGATGTTTCTCTGAAAAATAATTAAAAAAAAAACTAATATCAATATAAATCATAATAATCTGCAACTGTCCTTGAATATTCTAATCTAGAGATTTTACCTTTCAAGTATATACAAATATATATGTATATAGAAAGAATTATGAAAATAATATACCACTCAAACAACAAAAAGAAAAAGAACAAAATAGCATAAAAAAAATTATTCATGACAACACAGAAGACTACACAAAATTTGAAGTCTTATTTTCTGGAGCCAAACAATAAAGATTTCTTCCTGAGCCAACTCTAGAGCAGTCAACATACAATTGCCCATGCGAGAAACAGGGTTGCTCCAAGTCAATGCCAGCAATTTTGAGGGACTGACCTTGAGCCTTGTTAATCGTAAAATGTAGTGCCCTATCAACATGTCAGAAAAAAAAATAATACTAAAAAAAAAACTAATGCCAAAATAGCCATGTTAATATTTTAGGCTGATAAAAACCAAAGGGTATATGGATTATAGACAAACACATGTTTTGGCTGTTAAATGAGACAGTAATTCATATTAAATTTTCACTACTGTATTTTTGCATATTGACTATTGTTTGTTTAATTTTAAGAATTATCATATTGACTGTAAAAAAAAAACATAAAGGCCAGAACAAAAATTAATAAAAAATAAGAAAGCCATTGTTTACATATAGTAACGCTAATTTTGTAAAGTTTTTTTTTTTAATTGTGTGAAATTTCGCATTGTTTGAACTTGTGCAGAGTATTAGGCTCAAAGATTGTTGAGCTCTGGAAACCAAAAGGAATAATACTCTGCTAGTGATCTCTTTTGACTTGTATATAATATATATATTATAATAGGAAATAAACTAATGCTTAGTTAATCTTGCCTCGTCTTGGATAACAACACATGGTGGCAGCGGTAAACTGAATTCATAAAGAAGGTCGTTGTTCGAAGAAAAATTGAAATACGACATCAAGCAAGCTTAGAAGCGGTAAACTGAATTCATAAAGAAGGTCGTTGTTCGAAGAAAATTTGAAATTCGACATCAAGCAAGCTTAGAAGCGGTAAACTGAATTCATAAAGAAGGTCGTTGTTCGAAGAAAATTTGAAATTCGACATCAAGCAAGCTTAGAAGCGGTAAACTGAATTCATAAAGAAAGTCGTTGTTCGAAGAAAATTTGAAACTCGACATCAAGCAAACTTTTTGTCACTTTATTCCAAGACGAGGCAAGATCTCAAGGAGATGCAAGGATGACCAGGAGCAAGAGACCGAGGAGGATTGCCCTACACCAACGGCCTCATCTACAAGAGATGGAAGGAGGCAGAGGGACAACCAAGACCAGGATCCAGAGAAGAGCCTCCCTTCAATGCCAGCCGTGCATACAAGATATGGAAGGGCAGTCAAGATACCTCGAAGGTTCCTGTAAAGTTAAGGGAGGAGATGTGCAGAGTATTAGGCTCATAGATTGTTGAGCTCTGGAAACCAAAAGGAATAATACTCTGCTAGTGATCTCTTTTGACTTGTATATAATATATATATTATAATAGGAAATAAACTAATGCTTAGTTAATCTTGCCTCGTCTTGGATAACAACACAGAACTTACCTTAACTTAGTAATATCAATTTCCCTCTCAATACTTTTGTAAAAAAAAGTGACACTCGTATAAAAAGTTATTTTAAAAAAAGTACGCAAGCAACTTGAAAAGAAATGCAGAACGCTCATTGGTCGCTTAATTGGCCTCGTGTTGTTACTTTCCCTCGTATTTACTCCGCGTAAGCCTCGTATTTACTCCGCGTAAAAAAAAGTTCTTCAAATGAAAAAAAGAAATAGCCAAAAATACTAAGCAAAATGTAGCCGAAAATTTTCCTCAGGTTTATAAAAAGCGACATGCAAAATTTGGTACCAATTGGTTCAGTAGTTTTTGAGTTTATCGCGAAACAGACAGACAGAAATTGACTTTTATATATATAGAGATATAGACCGAAAATTTACAGGGATATGTATCAATGAAAATCAAATTCTCCTATCGAGTCATAAGAAAGTGTGATTCGAGGTATTTTATTTATTCGAAGGGGGGAACAAAAGCATAAATATATTTCAATCTAATTTTTTTTCAATGTGTTTATAATTACTAAAATTAGTGTTTATTTTTGTAAAAGGTTACATTTTCAGACTTTCCGAAAAGAAATACTCGTTTTCACCAAAATAATAAAATCAATAATTAAAATATAATTACTATTACTAAATTTATCATTAGTCAAATATTTTATAATAAAATTTAATATTCCCAAATCTATGAAATTAATCGAAAAAATATTCTGAAAAAAGTCGTTTGGAAAAAAATTAAATCTAACATAGAAAAAAAAGATAAAGGAAAGGTTATCAGAGAGAATCTAGCTTCTTAAAGGATCTTTTTTTTTTCTACAATGACAAGAGTACCTTTTTACCTGTATTATCCTGGAAAAACAACTTATATACACCCATACCTCGCTTTGCGTCATGGTTACGTTCTAAAAAAACACAACGCAAATTGAAACGACGCAAAGTGAAAATAATTTTTTTATAGAAAAATTGTATTAAATTTGCGTTGATTTTTAGTTAGAAAAAGAATCCCCAAATTTTGATGGCATGGCGCAATCAAAAACAAAGGTGTTGCCATATTTCAGGAAAAAAAAATATTTAAAAAGTTAAAGACTCTCGAATCCAAAACAACGCAACTTCGAAAATCTAACGACGCACAGTGAAAATCAGTATAAATTACGCAGCGACGCAACTTCGAAAAAAAAAAACGCAAAACGAAACGACGCAAAGCGAGGTATGGTGTATTTATAATTTGTAAACAATTCAATTCCGAAAAATAAAATCCTCATAAATAGAAATAATAATAAAAAAAAAAACGGTTTCCCAGTATACGTTTTCTACTTTATTTATATATTATGTAATGCTTTCAGGTATTTTAATCCCTTCTAGAGGATTATGTTACAAAAATCCTATATACTCCTGTTGAGAGGTTTATAAATATGAGAGAATATATAAATAAATCAGGAAACATTCTGGGAAACCGTTTTTATTATTAAATATTCAAAATTTTAAACAGTTCAAAATTGAAAATGTCGCTTAAAGAGGAATATTTTAGCAAAATATAGCAATGATAGAAGAGGGGTGTCTTATAAAAACTTTTCGCAAGCTTTCGGACGTCCTTCTACAGGCTTTACAATGACCAATGGCAATAAAATGGCTGCGACTCGCCTCCTTCTAACTAATGTACCATATTAATGTCAATAAAATGTAGAAATCTCGCTTTCTTGTAACTCTGTACCATACTAATCTCAAATTTAATTAAAAAGGCATATATTGGATCAAAATATCATTTATTTTACCAATAATCCAGTTGGCTGAACGCCAACCTTTATCAAGGTGTTATAACCTTTCAATATGTGTCAACAACAGGGTGTCAACAACAGGTTGTTGACACACATTAAATATGTTATAACACCTTGATAAAGGTTGGCGTTCAGCCAACTGAAATATTGATAAAATAAATGATATTTTGATCCAATATATGCCTTTTTAATTAAAGATTTATTCATGGATTGCTCTATTTTCGAAACGATTTCAATACTAATCTCAATAAATTGCCTGCGACTCGCCTCCTTCTAAATACTGTACCATACTTGTAAAGCCTGTAGAAGGACGTCCGAGAGCTTGCGTATAAAGTTCGTAAAAGATACTCCTCTTCAATCGTCGTTATATTTTGCTATCTTAATTCGAAGAGTTTAATTTAGTTGATGGAAATTTTGTTATTAAAAGGTAAATTTGTGTCATTGAAGTGAAAAATGTTTTAAAAGTACAAAGCCTATGTAAATATATTTAAAAAAGATTCCTATCTGCTTTTACACTTTATAAAAATCAATAAGGAATCTAGGTTTTGGTTTCTATTATGTATCTACTTAAAAAGATTTACGACGCAACGCTAGTCATTTTTGCATACATACGTTTTTTAATTAAAAACAAAGTATTTATACAAGCAAATGATGATGATCAATAAATCTCAATGAATATTAATACATAACAACTTCTCCCCACAACAAAAAATTATATTTCAAAAAACTTCGAAGGCCTTCTTAATCTTGAGGACCTTCTCAAAATAGGACTCGACGCTTCACCAGTAGGATTTATTTCCTGACCAGCTTGGGGGTCTTCAATATTAGTTGACTCTTGTGGAGTTGACGATGTAGACGGAGTTGCTCCACTTTCTCCACAACCTCGGACTTGATCCAAATGCCTGTTTAAAATTTCACCTTCATCTGTCTCCACCTTAATCGAAACAGGACCAGTTTTTTCTTGCACTACACCTGGTAGCCATCTGGGGCCATGGTACCCTCGTGCCATAACTGCCTGTCCTTCATTTACCACTCTATGGGGTTTCCAATTTCTTATAAATCTGTCTTCCTGTCGCATCCTTCCCTCCGACACACCTTCAGGATGAAATTTATTTATGAGACTCTTCAGGTTTCTGTTCATCAACAACTGTGCTGGGGATTTCTGCGTCGTGCTGTTTATAGCTATTCTCATGGATAACAACGATCTAGATAACCTAGTCGTCCAATTTCCCGAGCTGTTCTTTCTTAGCAGATTTTTAAGCGTCTGAATAGCTCTTTCCACCTGCCCATTTGACGCTGCATGATAAGGCGCGCACAAGATATGCCTCACGCCATTTCTTTTTAAGAAAGTCCTGAAAAGTTCCGATGTGAAGGACGTACCATTATCCGAAACTATCACATCCGGCAACCCGTGGGTCGCGAATATTTCCTTTAGGCAATTGATGGTAGTTTCAGTAGATGTTGTAGATACGATTTTAGCCTCAATCCACTTAGAATAGGCATCTACTACAACAAGCAAAAGTTTTCCTTGAAAAGGACCCGCATGATCAATATGTAGTCTCGACCAAGGTCTTGATGGCCAAATCCAAGGATATACGTCAGTTTTTGGCGGATCGTGACTACACGACAAACAAACCGCACAACTGGATATCATCCGCTCAATATCTCCATCCATCTTGGGCCACCAGCATAATCCTCGAGCAAGCGCTTTTGTCCCGACTATGCCAATGTGAGTATCATGTAAAAGATTTAAAATATATTTTCTTAATCTTTCAGGTATAATCACCCTGCTCCCCCTCAATAAACAGTCCTTATGAACTGATATTTCACTAGATTTGGAGACAAAATCCCTAAATTTATCATCAACTTTCCTTTCAGGCCACCCATTCATTGCCCAGAATTTAACCTTAGAAAGGATTGGATCTTTATTGGTTAGTTTTGCCACTTCCGAAGAATTAATTGCAGCATGTTCCGATTCTATAAAGAACACCTCTGAAGGGTTCGGAACTACACTTGGACATTCATTTAAAGGCAGTCTACTAAGTGCATCGGCATTACAATTCACTTTTCCCGGTTTATACTCTATACTATAAGTATACGCGGCCAGAGTCAAACACCATCTCAACATGCGCGGTGATAGCACTTGAGATATCGGCTTTTTGGGGTTGAATATTCCAACTAGGGGTTTATGATCCGTCAAAATTTTAAATTTTCTCCCTAGAAGATAGTGACAATTTTGATACACCAAAAATAACCGCTAATGCCTCTTTATCAATTACTGCATATCTTCTCTCAGTTTTATTTAAAGTTCGAGAGGCGAATACAACTGGTCTTTCAACTTCATGATCTACTTGGGACAATATGGCTCCAATGCCATACTCAGAAGCATCACAGCTGACCAGAATAGGCAGATTATCATCAAAATGAGCTAAAACAGACTCAGAACTGATTAAGCTTTTAGCTTCTTTAAAGGCTCTTTGATGCTCTCTGTTCCATTTCCAAGGATTATTACTGTCTAAAAGTCTATGAAGAGGTTCAACTACTGTGGCTTTATTTCTTAAAAACCTATCATAATAATTTAAAAGTCCTAAAAAAGACATCAATTCTTTTTTATTAGATGGTGGTCTGGCATCTTTAATTGCTCTCAACTTTTCTTCGGATGGATGAATTCCTTTATTGTCAATTTTCATTCCTAAAAATTCAATTTCTGGAACATAAAATTTACACTTGTTTCTTTTAAGACGGAGTCCTGCTTCCTTGAAACGCAAAAGAACTTTTTCCGTTTTTTTCATAAGGTCACCGCAATTTATTCCTGATATAAGGACATCGTCCAAATAAACTGCTACTCCATCAACCCCATTAGAAGAGTGTCCATAAATCTTTGGAAGGTTCCGACTGCGGAATTCAATCCAAAGGGAAGCCGTTTAACTCTATACAATCCTCTGGGCGTATTAATGGTAAGAATTTCAGAAGATTCACCATCCACCTTTAATTGTTGATAGGCTTGGGCCATATCTAATTTAGTAAATACCTTACCACCTCTTAACCTGTCCAAAAGTTGTGGAATTGTGGGCAGTGGATATTTATCTGGGTTGGTATATAAGTTTACTGTTGTCTTGTAATCATGACAAATCCTTATTGTTCCATCATTTTTTAGAACCGTAACAATTGGTGATGCCCATTTAGAAAATTTTATTGGTTCAATAATTCCTTGTTCCTCTAATGCTTTCAATTTTTCATCTACTAAATTTCGTAGAGCAAACGGCACGGTTCTGGCCTTCACAAATTTGGGCTCAGCATTATCAGGAATATCAATATGGATCAAAGGTCCATTATAGGCATCAATTTCCTCCTTAAACAATTCCTCGAAATCAGGTGAAATAGGATTAGTTTCTAATGAGTTTAAAAAGTTTAACTTCAGGCGAAAAGCAGAAACCCATTGCCTTCCCAGAATGTTGGGACCTAAACCATCAGCCACTAAAATTTGCAAACTTCTACTACCATGGGGTAGCCTTGCTTTAACATAGAGTTTCCCAAGAATTTTTACTTGACTGGATGACCAAGTATTTAGAAGTATCTCAGATCTTTTAAGTTGCGTCAATTTCCAATATTCAAGAAAGGTTTCTTTATTTAATAATGAGTATTCACTTCCCGAATCAATTAACATGTGTACATCGTGGTTATCTAAATTTGCTGTTATATAATAAGGATTGCTTATCTCTTCCCTTCTCAGGCAACATAAAGTTGGATTACTATTAGCCCTATATAGGTTTCCTGATTTATCAACATTTGTTAAGCAAGCTTTTTGTACATGACCTATTTTGCCACATTTAAAACATTTTGCATTACGGAATTTACAAATATTTGGCATATGATTTCCTTTACAACGTATGCAAATAATTCTTTTATTATTCATTTTCTTGAAATCTCTAAAATGAACTTTGCCCGATTTAAAATTAGGTGGTTCAGTTTTGCTAGTTTTTTTTATCATATTTACTTCTGTAATTTTTTCTTGCAACATACTGGCGTCTGCACTAGCCGATCCATCACATATTGCCAAATTCACAGCCTTTTCAAAGGTCAAGTCTTTTTCAGACAATAGTCTTTTAACCAGAGATTCATTTCTCAAGCCACAAACTAGTTTATCTCTTAAGCGATCATCTAGATCAACAAATTCACAATCTTCACTTAACCTTCTTAGCTCGGCAATATAAGCACTAACTGATTCATCACCCCGATTTCTTTTATTGAACAAGAATCTTTGTACTATTATGTTTGGCTTAGGAGAAAAATGATCGGTCAACAATTTAATTAAGTTATCATATTCTACGAAAGATAACTCTTTTGGCGAGGCCAACGATCTTGCTAATGCATAAGTTTCAGCGCCTATTAGCGTAAGAAAAATAGCCTTTCGTCTTTCAGGTTTTACAATATCATTAGCCAGGAAGAAAAAATGCATTCTTTCCAAGTATGTTATCCATTTCTCTGGATTTTTAGGATCAAAAGCTTCTATGTTTCCAAAATTTGCCATTTTAGAAATAAAATTCACTTACCTAAGCTTTAACTTTAGTACAAATTTAAAGATTTTCTTTAGCTTTAACTAAAAAAAAAAAAAGATTTACCTTCGTCGCCAATTTATTATGTATCTACTTAAAAAGATTTACGACGCAACGCTAGTCATTTTTGCATACATACGTTTTTTAATTAAAAACAAAGTATTTATACAAGCAAATGATGATGATAAATGAATCTCAATGAATATTAATACATAACAGTTTCTTTTTACAATTATTTTATTTTTCGAGCTTTCAGGCCAACATGCTCTTCAACACAGAGACCTAGAAGTATTATTTCTAGCCAATTATAACACGCCGAATTTAAATACACCTATCCCCCGATTTACACGGTAGATACGTTCCTGAGAAAAACGTGTAAATCGGGGGATAGGTGTTCACAGAAATAAAAATAAAATGCATTGACAGTTTAAAATATGTAGTCAGCACATAAGCTCGGGATTCATCGTGAGATGTGCACACAGCGCATGTGTTCAATCACAGTAGCATTTAGTATAGTGCGATAAAAATAAAAACTTATTTGGAAAACCGTGGAAAAGCGAAAACGTGTAAAACAAGTACCTTGTAAATCGGGGGGTAGGTGTACAAGTTTATTTACAAATAAATTATGTGCTAAATGTATTCCCTATCCCTGGACACTTTTATTTCTCCGTTCATCATTACTCTTCACAATTCATCCTTTCATACTTCATTCCTTAGGATAGAAATAGTTGTTATTTCTCCTTAAAATAATTAAAATTACCTTTATTCGTTCTGTAAAAAGAAACATTTGCAGTAAAACTTGTTAGACGTCGGTCTATAATATAATTCTATCGCTTTTCTGAACTTATGCAATGATTAGGTTTTACCTAAATGTAAATATGAGTATTATAATAAATATTGTTGAGAATTGTAAAAGCTGATATCAGAATACATGAGTATTATAGTATTGAAATCGAGAAATATTGAAAAATATAAAAACAACCGTAATTCTAAGGTTAGAAATAATCGTTATTTCTCCTTAAAATAAATTTCGATTTTTCGTTCAAAAGAAACATTTGCGGGGTAAATTGTCAAATGTCGTTCTACAATCATAAGCCGCATTATATTGTATTGCAAACTACTTTATATAATATTTACGAACGGAGAAATATGTCCAGGGTAGCCTAGTGAAATGGCATCTGCCCGGTAAACGGAACACTGTGGGTTCGATTCCCATCCCTGGACACTTTTATTTTTCCGTTTATCATTACTCTTCAATATTCATCCTTTCATACTTCATCCCTAAGGTTAGAAATAATCATTATTTCTCCTTAAAATAAATTTCAATTTTTCGTTCAAAAAACACATGCGGGATAATTGTCAAATGTCGTTCTACAATTATAAACTGCATTATATTGTATTGAAGAAATACCTAACTTGAGGCGTAAAGAATAAAAAATAATAATTACGTATTTACATGTTTACAAAAAGGTTTTGTGCCACCCAAAGAAAAACAACAACAATAAATTTACATAGGTTAAAGTCACACTATCTGGCGGTTGTCTTCACAGAGTTGATTCTATAAAATACAAAATATTTTAAAATTTAGTAAAATTTTATAACATATATACAATTTCGAAACTATTATAGACGCGTATGATTCTTTTAAAACTTAAACCATTTATTCTGTCCTTACTGAAAAATGAAAAATTAATGAGAGTGCCGGGTTCATCAGTGGTGAACCCTCCAATTAATTTTTCCATTGCAGTAAGGACAGTATAAATGGTTTAAGTTTTTAAAAAAATCATACGTGTCTATAATAGTTTCGAATTCACATAACAGATGGAGCGTTATTGTATCACAACATATATATATATTTATATAAAAAAATGGAAATCCTGACCAGGAGCACATGTGCATTTTTAGATGGCAGAGCGCCATCTAGTGGAACAGAAATCAACTAAACATTGATTTAGCCTGTTCCCTGATATTTGACCAACTCATTTTCCTGATAAAATCAAGAAAAGCCATCCACGAACGCGTTTCGCGCTGTTGGCGCTCGTCAGCGTGGAGCAGGCTGTACCACTATGACCAAAAATATTTTTGGTCCCAGAGGCTTCTTGAGAAACCAAGAAATGGGTATTTAAGGCCGAACTTGCGTAAATACGCTTAACACAAAAAAAAAACAATAGAAAAATAATTAAATAAAAAGGTCAGGTGTAAAAATGCATTTTTGCTCTTGGTCAGGATATGCATTTTATATTATTATTTTTTATTTTTAATATCAACACCTGAACTTTTTATTTTCTCTTTTTTTTATATCAATTTTATTTTTAAAAAAATTTAATTGTTTTTTTTCATATATTTATATAATTTAAAGGGGATTTATTTATTTGCTTTGAATTTTTACACGGTTTCAAAACGAATTTTCAAGTATTGATTTTTTGTATGGATATAGTGGGGACCAAAAGATGTTTTGCTACCTTGGAAGGTATCGTCCAATCAAGACAAACCTGGGAGCTCGCCACTTGCTACGGCGGCCATTGTTGTTGTTGTTGGGTCGATACACCGTCTGCAAACAAATTGACGCCCAATAGGGTGTCATCACGCACCTGGACAGATTAATGGATCGTCTGCTATCATTTAGAAGACATTATTTCTCATAAAAAATACAAATTTAAATTATTATAGCTTGCTTTGTGGCTTGTTGTTTTCGTATATGTCATATTTAATGTGTGTGTTTATTATATGTATGAATATTCTAAGCTTAATATTTATTCACTTTGAATATATTAAGCTTTAAATGGAAACTTTTGTTTTGTTTTCTTATAGAAAACGTTTTGTGCTGGGACGTTAAATTATAAATGAATTGTTATAATTGATTTTAAGAGGAGAGGTGATTATTTTGTTACACATGCACAAACACACATATATATATAGATGGAGGTTTTGACGGGAGAGGTGACCTTTGTCTCTTTAGATATATATATATTTTTTTCAATCAAAAAGGCATATCCTAACCACGAGCACAATACCCTTTTCGAAACTATTATAGACGCGTATGATTCTTTTGAAAATTAAACAATTTCTACTGCACTTACTGCAATGAAACAATTAAAGGGAGGGCCTGGATCATCAGTGGTGAATCCTCCCAGCAGTTTCGCCAGTTTAATCTACCATACCGCTGTTATATTGAATTTTTTGAACTTTCTTTTATAGTGATACTGATGCTAGACTGCCCAGGCCCTCCCATTAATTTTTCCATCGCAGTAAGGACAGTATAAATTGTTTAGTTTTCAAAAGAATCATACACATCTATAATAGTTTGGAATTTTCATAACAGTTGGCGCGCTAATGCATCATAACATGACCTTTTTAATTATTGTTCTTTTATTATTTCATTCTTTAAAATTATTATTCACACATATATGTGATGATTTAAGACCATGGAATTGTTGTAAATAGTCTAGATATCCACTACCACATGTTCCACCCCATGACTGTATATAACTTCTTATGTACTGCACATAGAAAGCCTCAACTAACATCAATCTGTACCGCGTAAGAATCTAATAAAGTATTGCAACTGTACAGATAGAAGGAATGGAGAGAGACAGGAGAAAGTTAAGGTTAACACAAATCAGGTTTAGGACAGAAGTCGAAGCAAGGCCTAGCAAAAGAGGCTTAAAACCAGCCCAACTATAAATAATTTACAAGTCAATACTTCCTGACAGGACAGGGCGTATCTGATATCGCGGAAACCATAAAAGCTAAGAGTAACGCCCAGAATTTCCGGAACAAGACCGGACGTATTCTTCCGTCAAAGAGATAAGCCAGGCCCAATCAGAAGACAATACCTAAGTAGGTCAACCAATAGCCCACTACCACGTGAAAAAGTCCCACCAATTAGGAAAGAATCACCTAAATAGGTCAGCCAATTAAAAAGCAGCAAGGTCGTGGTGTTAAATCGAGGCCCTAGAATTGTCAGTCTTCACTTGGATTCCAACGGTAACACTTGCTCTTAAGATCTCTCTCTCCCCTCATCCCATTCCTTCTTGACGTCAGACGCTTTTAGTGGAATCTCTGTTTGTTTATTTCACCTTTGGCCCAGCTGTGTCGCCTTCCACCACGACTGCACGGTAGAGTTGACATCGAGGTTCGTCTAGCATCAGGTAACACTGGTCCCAGAGGTCCCAAGATATCACATATATATATATATATTTAAAAAATATGCATATA
This sequence comes from Cordylochernes scorpioides, assembly GCA_030710605.1. NCBI lineage: Eukaryota > Metazoa > Arthropoda > Arachnida > Pseudoscorpiones > Chernetidae > Cordylochernes > Cordylochernes scorpioides. The sequence goes on from CP092864.1 coordinate 120,086,257, forward strand.
TTGGATTTCTAATTATTTTATTGTTCCAATATTTCGAGGGGCAACTCGCCTCTCTTTATCGAGGATGTTTTTGTTTTTCACTAGAACATACGCGCACACCACTCTCGTTCTACAAGGCCAATGAAAGAATTGTATCTTTGATTTAACTATTGTATTCAGTTTATATACAACAAATAATTATATTTAATATTATAGATTATTATTTTATCTATGAAAGATATAGAGATTTATATACAACCATGTAATTGTAAAAAAATGTGTGTTTACATATTAATTCTATATTTAAAAAATTTGAAAGCGAAATAAATGAGTAAATTAAAAGTATATATACATAGTTATTTATAAATAATTAAGATATGAATTCTTTATAAATTTCTGGAAAATCAATTTTTCTGTTTATACTCTGTTTATCTTCGGCAGAAGCCCAACTTTCTAAAAACAGTCTACTATGCTTTTCTGTTATAGTTTTGTATATAATTGTGGTCTGTTTGAAATCTGGTATATGGTTATTGTTTAGGGAGTGGTCTACAAGTAGGGATAATGGTTTGTAGCTTTTTAAAGCTGCTTTATGTTGATTGATACGATCTTTAAGTGATTTACCTGTTTCTCCAATGTATGTAGATTGACATGTCTGGCAGGGAATTTTGTAAATTACATTGGTTGTATTTTCTTGGTTTGAAATAGAAGGTGCGTTCATTAATTTCCAGGACTGGTTAAAAAATAAAATAAATAAAAAAGCTAGAGAAAATATTTTTTTACAGAGTTGAATATTGGACATTCGACCACACCTGACTGAAAGCACGAGTCTCGTGGCGCACGCGACGATCTAAAAATAGAACAAAACAACTTCCTTGTAAGGTTCGCATTTCTAATTTTAAAATGGCCATTTTCGAAGAGCAGAGAATCTGCATTAAGTTGTTTTTTTTTAATTGAAAAAAGTGCTACTGAGACGTATGAATTGATTAAAGAAGCTTTTGACGATGCAGCTTTATCCCGTTCAAGAACTTTTGAATGATTTTCACGCTTCCAAAAAGGTCGGGAAAAGGTAAACGATGATCAGCATACTGGGCGTCCAAGATCATTTCGTTGCGAGGAAAACAAGCTCAAAATAAAGGTGTTAATTAATCTAACAAAGAAATTCTATTAAAGACTTATCTTCAAAGACTGGACTATCTGTTTATTTGGGGATAATGAGGTGCTTAAGGGAGGCAGTGCGCCTTAAAAGACCTGAAAGATGGCAAAACAATGACTGGATACTTCACGTCGGTAATGCGCGGCCGCACACAGCCCATGTTGTTTTGCAGTTCTTGGCCAAGCATTCAACCATACAGATCTCTCATCCACCCTATTCCCCCGACTTAGCCCCCAATGACTTTTTCCTCTATCCTAAATTGAAAATGAACTTGAAAGGACGGAAATTTGACAACGTTGATATGATACAAGCTGAATCGAAGGCAACTTTGAGGAACCCCTCAAAAAGTGATTTTATCTCCTGCTTCGACAATTGGAAAAAAAAGATGGAACGGGTGTATTGAGGCAGGAGGGGCATATTTTGAAAAATATTGAATTAGTTTTTTTATTTGTTTTATTTTCAAAGATACAGAGCAGTCCTGGAAATTAATGAACGCACCTTGTATTTTTTGTATCTGAGTGGCGTAGGATTTGTCGTAGATTTTGTGCACAGATTGATATGTTGTGATTATATTATATCTCTTTAAAATTCGGGCAATTCTCTCCGAACCGTAGCTATATGGAATAGAGCAATATCTTTTTTGAGACTGATCACGACTATTATTTGAAGGTATATCTCTTTGTTTATAAAAATGTTTTTCAATATTTTTTTGGATAATTATTATTTATTAATTCTTTGAAAATTCTATTTCCTTCTTCTGTTGCACTATTTCTATTTGAGTGGTGTGTTTCTATTCTTTTAGAAAGAGATTTCACTACGGCTATTTTGTTATATATGGGACCAAAGGAGCTAAAATTCAAATTGTTTCCGGTGTGAGTGGGTTTCCTGTAAATGCAAGTTTCGATGTTATATTGATTCCTTTTAAGCTGGATGTCTAAAAAGGCTAGGGAATTATTACTTTCTTTTTCATATGTGAACTTTAAAAAAGGTGTGAGACTATTGAGAAAGCGTATGAAGCTGTCTATTTCTGTTAGACAAAAAATGTCATCAATATATCGTAGCCATAATATTATTTTAAATTGGTTTGAATTAATTATTTGTTCATGTATTTCGTTCATAAATATGTTGGCTAATGCAGATGAAATCGGGTTGCCCATTGGTAAGCCTTTAATTTGCCGGAAGAATCTGTCTTTGAAACTGAAATAACTATTGTCTAAACAAAGTTTGATTAAATCTATTAATGCTTCTTTAGAGAGGGGCAGAACTATTTCTGGGTGGATTTCAAGAAATGATTGGAGAGCCAGGAGTGCTTCATCGTGCGGGATTGAGGTGTAGAGAGATTCTATATCGACGGAAACCATCCTGCTGTCATTTGATATTTGAACGGTTTTGATAGCTTCAACAGCTACTATGGGATTGGGAACTGTGTGAGGTAGTTGCTTTTGGAATGGAGAGATGACTGAAGATAGAAATTTCGTGAGAGGGTAAAGAGGAGAACCAGCATAGCTCACTATTGGTCGTAATGGGATGTTTGGCTTATGGATTTTAGGTAGGCCGTAAAAGTTGGGTAGAGTTTTTTCTTCTGCTTTGAAATTTTCGAACGATTTTTTATTAAGCTTATGTGTGCGTATAATTTTATTTAGTTTTTTATTAAATTCTTTAGTGATATTAGGCAATGGATCTTTTGATAATTAATCGTAAATTTCTTTATCTTGCAGTAATTGTTCGATTTTAGAGATATATTCAGTGGTATCCAAGATTACAGTATTCCTTCCTTTATCGGAAGGTGTAACGATTATATCTTTGTTCTCTCTTAATAGATTAATTGCCTTTCTTTCATCTTGTTGTAAATTTGTCTTATTTTGTCTTTCTATTTTTTTAATGATCGGTGTTATTTCTGTTCTAATTCTAGATATTTCGTCATCGGGTAAAATATATATAACACATATATATATATGTTTTGAAAATAGAGCAATCCATAAATAAATCTTTGAATAAAAAATCATATATTGGATCAAAATATCATATATTTTACCAATATTTCAGTGACTGAATTATGTGGCGCTGAATTTGTTGTTGACACACATTAAAATGTTATAATACCTTGATAAAGGTTGGCGTTCAGTCAACTGAAATATTGGTAAAATAAATGATATTTTGATCCAATATATGCATTTTTATTTAAATATATATGTATATATAAAATAATTTTCTGGCCGAAGTATATTTTATTTCAAAGAGTAGAACAGAGTTTGCGCTTGTGTCCGGCATTCCTAGTTTATTGAAATGTGGATACGTCAGACGGAAAATAGCATCTTTAATTTTATTGATGACAAAAACTTTTGTTCTGGTTTATATCCTTATCTTCCTACATTACAACAGTATTTTTAATGATAATGCTCCGTTATTTTACTATTTTACGAACCTAATGTTTTTTTTTAATTATAGAGATATAGGAAATATGAAAACATTGAAGCACAATATTTTGTACGCATAAAACAAATTTCTACTAATCTTACTGCGCTGAAAAAATATTGGGAGGGCTTGGCTCATCAGTGGTGAACCCTCTAAGCGGTTTCGCCAATTTTTTTTTAATCTACCAGACCGCTTCTTCAGAGTTTTAATATTGTATTGGATCATTTTGCTTATATATGCTACACTGAAGGGTGGAATCTCAGAAATGGCATTCAAGTAAACTATGGACATAAGCTTTTAGGACAGTAGAATTACAAATAAATATTTGCATCGAGCAATACTATCTCGCAAACAATAAGGATAAGGTCAGTTAGGTATAAATTAATATTTTTATTAATTAATATTTTTTCAAATTGCATTTTAATAATATTTTATATTTAAATACTATTTTCATACTTCAAAAATTAGAACGATATATATATATTTGGAAATATGGTCATGGGATATTTTAACAAAAACTTCTAACTTTCTCTAATGTCAACATTAGGTGTCGAGGGTAAATGGCCAATTTCTAGTCCTGTGTAATGGTTATATAGGCCAGGCTAGAAATCTTAACACTTTTCAATACATGGCTTGTGCTGGACAGAGTAATGCTTTACTATTAGGATATATTACCTGAACATATAGGCATATTTAATTAAAAGGCATATTTTGGATCAAAATATCATTTATTTTACCAATATTTTAGTTGGCTGAACGCCAATCTTTATCAAGGTATTATAACATATTATTGTGTGTCAACAAAAAAACTTAATTCTTAATTCTATTGACGTTATGTGGCGCCGAGTTTGTTGTTGACACACATTAATATGTAATAATACCCTGATGAAGGTTGTCCTTCAGCCAACTGAAATATTGGTAAAATAAATGATATTTTGATCAAATATATGCCTTTTTAATTAAAGATTTATTTATGGATTGCTCTATTTTAAAAAAGATATGCATATATAGAAGTTGTAAAAAATAGATATAGGGGTTGTGTGATGTTGAATAGTGGAATAAACCCTTTGTTTTAAACCTGGATACGAATTCGGCATTAAGAAGGTTTTTCTAAAGAAAAAATGCTTCAAAGGATGCCCATTCTTGCAAAAACCTAACCCCACCAATGATGGAAGTAATCAAACAGCTATAGCGCATATGTAAGTGCAAAAGTCTAATTGCTTTCTACATATGTATACACATGTGGTGCACTTAGAGTGAGATTTGTCGCTGACTATCCATCATGATTATCATAGCCTGTACCGCGTATACTTGGGATAAATAAAATAATAATGAATATTAATATTGACTGAACTCGTTTATAAGGCATAGCGCTGTGAAAATGCTAACTATGTAAGGAAAACAAAAGTAAGCATCGTTTTTTTTTTTGCATACTTTATATAGAGGGTGGCGAGGATTGGCTTTTTTAGTCTATTGTCTAAAAAGCTGCAATCAACCACGAGGTCTCCAACAGAATCATGCCTGCTTCATTGGTGAGGAAAGTAGCTTCATTCGGGTGGAAGGTCCAAAGTTCTCTGTGAGTTTAGAAAATGTCTGACAAGAATCAACCATCGTATATAGGGGCCTCAGTGTTCAAAGAGTGTCGAAGCAAGAAAACACTGAATCTAAGAGACAGAATCAAAAGATCAAGAAACGTTGAACTCCTAGTTCCGTGTACGAGCTCTTCTTTTAAGGAATTCTCTGAATAAAGTTCATCGACATTTTGGGAAGAAAGACCCTACGATATCATTAAATGATCAACCATAGAATGGAAGCTATGAAATGACAGACACACTGCTCATTAGCCTATGGGTTAAGTAAACATATATAGTAAGATTAAGAATATATAATTAATGTTTAACGCCTTTCAAAATGCTTTAATTTTTATTTTTTCCTGACGAAGACAAAGATTTTTGTCGAAAGGTTGAGATAGTAAGAAATATATGGCTTCTTTTTTTAGATATATTTTCTTTTTTCTTTTTAAAATAATCTATAAATTACTAAAAGTCCTGATTTTAATATATTTTCTCCCAAAAGATTCATTTCATCAGAGAACAGATATATTATATATTGATCTATCATTACAGACGATTGATAAACCTGAATGGTTCCAAGAGAGTGGTGTCCAATGACTTAAATCCTGGCCCCAAGGATCTTTAATTTTAAGTGACAAAGTTTACTTTGTACGGGTTATCACACAAATACAATATACTAGGGCCTACACACAGTAAGAGTAACATAAACACAAAAAAAAACGTGGACTCAAAAGTACAACACAAAAAAAAAAGTAAATAATAAATCACAATTTGTTAAATAAAATAAAAAACAGTACTTAGCTTTATTGCTGCTTAGGTAGGGATCGGACCGGGGTTACACAGGTATGCGCCGAGATTGCCAGACAGGGATGTAGCACGCAGAGAACACTTTAAGCGTCCCCACACGATAATCCACCACACTCGCCTCGACCCATACCATAGCCCCCTTTATATACAAACATGACCACATTCGTCCAATGAGAAGGTGGGAGAGACTTGTTCACAAACAAACGAAAACACAAATTCTTTCCACTAAAACCTGAGATAAGATATGATAAGATTGCAAATATTTGTCAATATAATTTGACAAAAGGTGTCTTTCCAAAGAAAAAAAAAAAAAAAAGAAACTAACAAATCTCCCAAACATTCCCATTGTCCCGTAAGGAAAACCTCCCGCTGTCGGGAGGGAAAAAGCTCACGGGAGCCATGTTATAAAGATACAAAAAAAAAAAAAACTAAAGAGAGGAGAAGTAGGCATCCGGGTCGTTCCATAAAGGCGCCTTCCATCTTGCTCCTCCCAAAAGAAACTTGAAAAAAAAAATCTGCGCAAACTACGTGAGTTACCATGAGTGATTACCAAACACACACATATATAATATGCTTTAGTAGACAGAGTTTAATGGGGGACCAAATAAGCTCTCATCTGGGACCGGCTGGGCATGTTAGGTAGAGACAATGGGTACTGACAGACGCTCACTTGATGAGAAACTGAACGATCCAATTCCATTCAGTTCTCTCAAGTCCAAGAGCTAAAAGCTCTTCTTAACGTCTGTTTCTAAACGCTTTCATCCTATCGACATGTACAACTTTCACATCGTGCATGGTGACCCCTCTTACTCTAAAGTTAACATCGGAGACCCTAGCTTCCACACGGAAAGGCCCATAGACGTTGGAGTAACCTTCAGTCTTAGGAACAGTTAGCATTACCAAGTCTCCTTTGTCGAAACTTCTGGTGTAAGGTGGCCTAGGATTCATAAGCTTTTTAACAGAATTACCTGACATAAACTGTCTGACAGTTTCCTTTGCTTTCCGCATCACCCTCAACCTCTCAGCCCAAGTAGGCTTTCTAAAACTATTAACAGACCCAGCGCTACACTCACACTTTATGTTAAACTCAGTAGGTGGCAACTTTACAACCTCGTTTTCAATGTGTACCACTGATTTCTCCTCTAAGGAGCTTGAAACCATTGGTTTATGCGCACTGGCAACGTAGCTAAGGTCTATATAATCACGGTCTTCTGGTTTCAAGGAAATCATGTTGCCACGTTCCCGTATTGGGGGTAATGGGATATTCAATCTCCTAATATCATTGATTCCCAGAATCCCGTCGTAGGCCTTATCTCTGAGCGGCATTAACCAGAAGATTACCTCTCCCAGCTCGCTGCCGTTTTCGTTACCAACTCTACAGGTTTTAACACGTGTAAGTGTCTGCTCGTGGCCTGTCACTGAAACCATACGTAAAATTTTAAGTGCATCGTCCCAATTCTCCTTCAAGACCTTGCACTTTTCAGAATCAATAATACTGACTTGGCTTCCTGTATCATATAACAGGTGCCACATATTGCCGTTAATATTCACCTTAACTATTGGCAGATTTCCACACGGATCTCCGCCATATGAACGTATGTTCACTATCTCGGCATTGTCAGGAGTATTGCGGTTGGCAAACATAGAAGACTGTCTTGAGCAATCACTAGCTATATGTCCTAAGCTACACTCAGGTGGACTCAGCCTGATTTCGCCCAACAATTTAGTCAGTTTTTCTATCTCACCTCTAAGATCTGTAATACACTGCTCATTTTCGTGCTTCATCCTGTTTACACTGGCACTAAGCATCTTCATCTCACTCTTAATGCTATTTATTTCTTCAACCCCTTCTACTGAACATACCCCTTTCATAAAGCTACAACGGTGTTCTACACTATCCTCCGTGGCCATGACACTGACTGCTTTGTCTATTGATTTAGCCTCACTGCGAACAATAGCCTCTCTATACTTATCGAGCACATTTTCGAGGAAAATTTCGAACACTAGGCTATCATCAAAACTGTACTCTACTTTATCTCTAATGGCCAGGAATCTTTCTTTAAAAACCATAGGACTTTCCTCAACTCTCTGCTTAAGACCTTCTATTAATTTAAGGCATTCCCTAATACCACGCGCTTTCTTAGGGTACAATATGTTCAGTTTGCTAGCAATACTTTTGAAACTGCTATCGTTACGGATACCCATCTCCGCTAAGCTCAACCTAACCTCAGGGGATAAAGCCTCGAACATGAGCAATGCTTTGACCTCAGGATCCCATTTGCCTACTCGAGCTTTAAGCTCGACTTCCCGAATGAAAGATTCGAGATTAACCCCATTAAACACTGACAAGTTGAGCATAGAATTCGCAAACATGATGGAGTACAAAAAAATAGTATTAAACCACACAATCAAAGAAAAAAAAACCTCACGTAAAATTACAGGAATTTACACGTGCAAAACACCAGTAATCCTGGCAGGGCTCGCCAATGACAAAATTTACTTTGTACGGGTTATCACACAAATACAATATACTAGGGCCTACACACAGTAAGAGTAACATAAACACACAAAAAAACGTGGACTCAAAAGTACAACACAAAAAAAAAGTAAATAATAAATCACAATTTGTTAAATAAAATAAAAAACAGTACTTAGCTTTATTGCTGCTTAGGTAGGGATCGGACCGGGGTTACACAGGTATGCGCCGAGATTGCCAGACAGGGATGTAGAACGCAGAGAACACTTTAAGCGTCCCCACACGATAATCCACCACACTCGCCTCGACCCATGTTTTTTTTTATTCCGGCTAATTGGCCAAAGGGATGGACTTCTAGCCCTTCTCAACTCCTCATCCAGACGACGCAAACAGCCCGCTGAATCTGGTAACAGCACGCCGCTTGCGAGGGAACCAAGGCAGCACCAAGCACACCAAGAGCTCAAAGCCCCAAGGCCCCAAGGCTACAAAAATAGGGTGATCACAAGGATCAGAAGACTGGCTTCTATCTTTCTCCTTACACACTGTAAGGACTTACCGCCTGTAAGGACTTACTGCCTAAGGTGTTGTGTGTAAGTGTAAGAAGACCCCGACGCCTCGACCCATACCATAGCCCCCTTTATATACAAACAAGACCACATTCGTCCAATGAGAAGGCGGGAGAGACTTGTTCACAAACAAACGAAAACACAAATTCTTTCCACTAAAACCTGAGATAAGATATGATAAGATTGCAAATATTTGTCAATATAATTTGACATAAGAACTAAGAAAAGGATAGTTTTTGGTGGAAGCTTTCAACCACCTAGTGAAGGGCCCCACCGCCCCTCAAGGAAGGGGGGAAGAGGCCTATTGTGGGCCACTTAGGTGGCAATAGGAAGGATGTCACTCGCCATTCAGCGTTTGACAGGTCGGAAAGACAGCTATGGTGACTCATGCCAGCAGCGTGACACATTGCCGCTTCCTGCCGCGCACACGTTTTAAAAAATCTTTTTATAAGTTCGCTTTTCAATTCAGGTCAATGTTATTTGATCCGTTCATGGGAATTTAAGTCACCGGACACCGCTCTCTTGAAAACATTTAGGTTTACCGATCGTCTATATAGACACGTCAATATCTAACATATCGATTCTCTGATGGAAGGAAACTTTTGGGGAAAAAATATTGAAAGTAGTACTTTTATTAACTTCTAGATTATTTCAAAAAAGAAAAATAAATTATCTATAGAAAAACAAGACATAAATTTCCTATATTTAAAACATTTTTTTTTTATAATTTTCACTTCCTAATTCCACTATATGTGGTAACATATTTTCAAAGATTTTCAACTAGAATTCTGAAGAGACGAAATTTGTTATACAACGCATTCTTATGCTTATAAAAACATAGCTTATTTAAAACAATTACCTTAGTTTTGGAAAATAAATATTTTGTACAAGAAATAAAATGGCTTCGAAACAAACCAAAATTCCACAGTCAGTGGTCAAAAATAATAAAATCACAGATATACTCGTATTATAAAGCATCATTTTCATTTGCATAGGTCCTCTGGAAAGTGAACTTTAGATTTCTTTGTAAGAATATCAGCGGGGTTATTCTATGTTGGAACATATACGAATGATGTCTGATGTCAATGTGTTCATCTTGCTCTCAGATATTACTTCGTTTCCAGCTAGGTACACGGCACACTGTTTATCTACATAAATCTTTAAAGGAAATTCTACAAAAGGGCGCGAATTCCAAATTCTTCCATAAAACCTGCGAACCATTGAGCTTCTTTTGCTGCTTTACTCATTGAATAGTATTCTACCGTAGAAAAAAACGACACTTTGTTGTTTTCTGCTGCACCAGGAAATGTCTGTGTGTGCTCCAGGTAGCATAAAATAAATCCACTATAAGGCATCCTTTATCACTACTTCAGCCTACGGCTCTGCAAAAGCGACTTATTTCCTTCTGGTGTTCTGAATGTTTACTTCAAATTTTTGGTTTTCTTTAGGTATTTCTGAATATGTTTAACAGTTTGAGTCAAAAGGCGATCAATCAAAAAGGTTTATATAAAAGAGCGTACCTGGATCTGTAAAGAAAAAAAAAACATTTTTTCTCAAAATATTTTGAGAGATTGCTCCCTTTTTATCATATAATTGGCGCAATAAATTGATAAAGAGGTAGAAATCTCTCGAAATATTTTGAGAAAAAAATGTTTTTTTTTCTTTACAGATCCAGGTACGCTCTTTTATATAAATATGTTTTAACAGCGTTCCATTCATATTGTGTGTGTTGTGTAGAAAGTATTTATAAATATACTTGCTGAGGTACAATACAGCATATGCAAATTCTGTCCTTGTGATTCCTGCTAGCCAACTCAAATTCCCAATACCTTGCTGAAAGGAGGTTTCCTTTCCTGGCCTGAGTTCTTCCATAAACATTCCAGGATCAAGAAGTGTTGAGACTCTCTCTCTCTTCATAAAATTTTATTTTATTTTCATCAATAATTTCTTCAATGTAATTTTCACTCTAAAAACGTATGGGCCTATTTTCGAACGTTTTAATTCCATTGAAACCAAATCTAATCGAGTTTTTCATTTCATTTGTGCCCTGAGTGTTTCAATCTATAAATACTTTTACTTAAAAGGCTTACTTCATCTCTGTAAATATGATCATTCAGATTTAATCTGGTTATTTCCATACATACATACATCTCATGTAATGGTGAATACATATTTCACATTCATTCGAAATATGCTTCATTCCTGTTTGACGGTCATAGATAAAATTAACCTTGTGGGTTTTTACTTGTGTTCACAGGATTATATTCTATCTCAAAATCAATGCGCTTGATGTTTGATGGAATCCACTAAAGTCTTGCACGATATTCCTTTAATTTCCATATGGGTCGATCTTTCTTTCGAAAACCCATCTTGACTCAATAAATTCTCTCTTATTTGCTCTTGGAACAATTTTCCAAGTTCCATTTTATTCTAAATCTATCAATTTCCTCAGGACGGCTTGAGACCAATTTGTAGCCGCGTTTCTACAAACCGCTTCATCTATAGTGTATAGTTCATCTATATTCGCTTGGAAAATCTTCATTTTGCCATTATTCTTGACCTTCTGTTTTTTCATTATTTTTGAACGCTTGGGATGGTTCACCTTTATTTGTGTTTTGTTCGGACTTGTTTTTGGATTTATATTTTATTTTAAAATGAAAATTTTCTTTTACTTGACTATGCATATTTTCAGAGAAGATATTTCTCTCTTCTGATATACCTTGGTATATATATTTGATTTAAAACTTGTTTTTTTCTTAAATTGAAATAACCCTTGAAGAATTTTGCTCTTCTGGTGGCATATATTTTGCCGTTTATATAAGGTTGTCCCAAAAGTTCGTGTTTTTCTTATTACTTTGCGAATAATATTATAACGGCGAATACATAATAACACATAATACAATTACTTTATACATAATACAAAGACATTATACATAACGGCGAATAATATTGGTATTTCAATTTTTGCAAGTGTTTACGAACTTTTGGGACAACCTTGAAATATCTTATACTTTATATATTTTGGCTTCTTCTGGATATTCGAACGGTACAAATTCTCTAACCTTAGAACTAAACATAGATGTGCAATGGTGAATATCAATGCTGCACCAAGATCAGCACCCAAATACCTTAAGATATACCCCTTAAGATAATTTTGGGTTGCTTTTTAAACCAAAATTCTTCGGGTATATTTGTTGTTAAATGGTTTTCTCATCTTCCTTCAATGTCCTACTCTACTGAGGGTGGACCACATTTGTTTCTCAAATTCCACGCAGTGTGTATTGCGTCTCATTAGAATCCAATGAATTTTTTAGATTCTCCATTTTGTTGAGGATCTTTTGAAAGAGATAATTGTCTTTTAATGTCATCTTTACAAACAATAAATCAAATTCCAAGTTACAAAATTTCTCCTATTATCAGATCGCAATGTCTTTATCCTTTTGTCATGAAGTTTCTCTTGAAAGGTTTTATATTTATTAAATTTATCTAAGACATCACTTTTTTCTCCATGAAATTAATCCTAGTATTGTGGAAAACATCGTCAATAAATGCAATGTAATATAAAATAATGTACATTATTCTAATAAAAAGGCTCCCATCACCAATTTGGCCAAATACCTTAAATGTTATGTCTCCCATTTTCTTCATCTAGATTGAGTGCTTATTGGCCATTTCTGCTATTGAGGAAATACCCCTATTATCGATTCCCTTGCTCCTATCAGCTACCATATGTTCCCTCGCCCAGCTGTTAAAGTAACATATATGAAAATTTCTTCTGCCTTCCTTAGAAAAAAATTCTATTTTAGAATTTCATTAGAATACGTAAATAACTTTCTCGCATAATATTCGCTTGTTTCTAAATTAATAGTTTAAAAATAATCATGATTTTAAAAATGTTTACATTGAAATAAATAACTGTATGAATTACTTTTTAATATGCTCCGTCTGCCTCCTATTTTAATTTTAAAACATGGCGTCGTTTATCGAAAATTTAGTGCAATTTTTTTTTCGATTTGTTCATTGAAAGAATTCATCGTTCCCTTACCTCATTAGAATAGACTTTTTTCCCTTCTAATAGATAGTAATCCCTTGTGATCAATTGATTAAATTGAAGATACATTCGAGGATAAGTTTGTTTATCAGTTTTTATTACCAGAACTCAATAGTTCGTTTTTCAAGACTCATACTTTATTTTAATAGAATACATAAGGTCACATGCACGAAGATGTGACAGCTTCTAGAAAAGGAAAGAGCCGCATCATGATTTATGCGTTTATATTTTCAATAAAGTCGTAATATTATTTTCAAATTATTGTAAATACAGTACAAATAAAATTAACTCGTCCCCGAAAACTCTGATTATTTCTTCAAGATGATGTCTGGGGACTCCTTCTCTTGTAATAATAATAATATATTTATTTTTTCGTTAATAAAGTGTTAATATTTTTGACGAAGTGTTATTTTATTAACACTATCTATTAGAAGAGAACATTTCTATAAAGTATAAAATGAGAATATAAGCATTATCAATGCGTTTCTTTATTCATGTAAAGTACAAGCTTTCGGATCTTTTTAATACTTCTACAGGCATAGCTCTACAGGCTCCGAAGGCTCGTTCTGTAAAACTTGTTAAAAGGTAATTTCTTGATTATTTAATCTTTGTTTTGATTAATAAACCTTTTGTGGAAACTCTCCTACAAAAGGAAATCAAGGTCACAAACGACCTTTCAAGCCTATACCTGGTAAACTTGACTTTCTACAGATCCGAAAGCTTGTATTTTGCACGAAGAAAGAAACGCATTGATAATGTGTATATTATTACTTTATCATTATGTATATTCGACACTACATACGTGAACGACACACCATTTTAAACATTGGCGTGAGGACGGAATAATTGGAACAGGAGCTACGGACGTCAAGACTTGGGATCACCAGCTTCGAAGAAGACACAACAAATCAATAAATATAACAATTTTAAAAAGTAATTTATAATACATTATAATGCGGCTATGATTATAGACAACAGCAACAGCTTTATTAGGACATTTCCGTGCTGTAAGGACTCGCCATACATCATTTTCATGGAGAAAAGAAAAAAAAAAACATAAACAAAGGAGAGAAAAAAAATGAAAAGGAAATCAAAGTATTCAACATAACTATACAAATTAACTATGGATGGAAATTGTTTTGCAATTTTAGTTCTTAGAGATTACCTTGTTCTCTAACGCTTTATGAAAATTAAAGCTATGATTATAGACAACAACAGCTTTATTAGGACATTTCCGTCCTGTAAGGACTCGCCATACATAATTTTCATGAGGAAAAGGAAAAAAAAAACATAAACAAAGGAGAGAAGTGAAAATGAAAGGGTAATCAAAGTATTCAACATAACTATACAAATTAACTATGGAAGGAAATTGTTCTGTAATTTTAGTTCTTAGAGATTACCTTGTTCTCTCTAACGCTTTATGAAAGTTAAAGATATGATTATAAAACGACGTTTAACAAGTTTTATCGCAAATGTTTATTTTTACAGAACGAAAAATCGCAATTTTAATTATTTTAAGGAGAAATTATAAGGAATAAGGATAGAAATAATCGTTATTTCTTCTTAAAATAATTAAAATTACTATTTTTTCGTTCTGTAAAAAGAAACATTTGCAGTAAAACTTGTTAAAAGGTAATTTCTTCATTATTTAATCTTTGTTTTGATATCAAAACCTTTCGTGGAAACTATCCTACAAAAGGAAATCAAGGTCAAAAACGACCTTTCAAACCTATACCTGGTATAACTTGACTTTCCTTTAGAGCTAAGTTTTTGATGTCTTGGTAGTTATTTATACAACGGATTCTTTGCAACGTGACAAACCTCCTGCGAAAATATTATAGCAAAATATAATTCAATAATTCCTTTTAAAATTCGAATTATCTAATTATAAATTATTTCATTTTTAAAAACAGATTAAAACAGAAAGGCAAAAAATTAGTTAAGTCATCATATATGTATAATATATTAGTTCATCTTTGTGTTCTATCTGGCTGTGTAATCAAAATTTTCATATAGACTTTCTAAAGTCAGCAATACATCTTTTTACATCTTCAAATATTCAACGACTCTCTAATTTTCCACGCTGCAATATTGATAATATTTGACTTGACTCATTTATATTTCCCTTCTACATTATTTAGTATTCTACTCCCAAACTTGGCTACTGTCCTACGGAAGGTATGGATGACATTATACTGAATTGAGTAAAAGGGCATTTCCTGATCGTGCAACTAAAAGTTGCTGATGGCTTGCACCTTTTTCTCAATTTATCCACCTGATCCAAGTACAAATTCACTTTTGCACTATTTTTCACATTGATTGGCGTTCTCGCGCCCTTCCGGTCTAAATACCTGTTTCATGGTTCTTCAAGATGCCTCAAAGACCAGCTTTTTGGACGTTGAGGTACAGCTTTCACCACGTTGACGTGGGTCAACAGCTCGAAACGTGCACGTGGTCAGCTTTTCTTGATTAATCAAGAAACGGTATTTGGCCAATTCTGGTTTAATAAAAAATATACGATTAGTTGATATTTATTCCGATAGATGGCGCAAACCATCAGTAACTTTTAGTTGCACGATGAGGAAATGCCTTTTTTTCTCAATTTATCCACCTGATCCAAGTACATATTCACTTTTGTTCTATTTTTCACATTATACTATATAACATTAGCAAATGGCGCATGACAGAAAAGTTGGAGATTGATGTCAACAAAGCCTCCAGTCTTGTAAAATTGTACTTGGAGCTTTCCAATTCTATACGTATATATGGAATAAATTATGACAGCTACCATAGAATAGAAATATTCCACCGCTATTGTATAGTCTAACGATGTGTACACGAGCTAAACCACCGTATCGCACTCTAATGAGACAAAGTAAAAACTATCCAAAGCCTATTAAACCTGTTCAACGGCGAACATAATGACTCCTAAAATCTGTGGAACAGTATTTTACCTCAAGGAGATTTTCCAGTCTAGAAGCCAATTTAAATAATCCCCTGACCTGGGAGACAAGTCGCCATAGAAATACCATTAGGATGAAACAAGAAGAGATCTGCCCAATTAGGGCGACGAAAACTTGCCAAGTTTAATGGCCAGACAAGTAATCCTCTGTCAGACAAGTTAGATGTTTGTCTTGGAAACGTCTAGACAGAATTCTTAAGTGGATCTCACAAGGAATATACATCTCTCTGTGTGACACATGTCTACACAGAAGTTATTCCCCTCAAGGAAACTGAAGTCTTACAGATCGCTCTTTAGAAGAATTTGAAGAATGATTTGATTAGAAAGGTATTCATTCTACAAAACCCTCTGACGATAAGATTCTAGAATTAATTCATATTTTTATATTTTTATTTTTATCAATATTTTTCTTCTTTTGAAAGAAGAATGATTTCAATTTATCGAAAATTGAATATATAATAGTTGTATTATACAGAAAATTGTTTAGGATTTCTAAAGTAACGACAATTTTCTCTGACGACCTTTTGGGCTATTGAGAGGTACAGCCTGTGCAAATGTTATAAGAAATTTAAACTATTTTTTACACGTATGATTCTTTATAAAATAATTTACTTTTCTACTGATCTTACCCTAATGTCTTCCCATTATTTTATCATTGCAAAAAGATGCAAAATCTTTTGAGCTAGAACAAAATGAAATGCAGTTTAAGGTTATTTGTAACATGCAGTTTCATAAATTGATGTCAAGAGAAAATTTTTCTGCATCTAAAATTCCGCCCTTTACTGTTAAACCGGGCACTTCCAATATTTTGCCATTGTAGTAGGAACGGTAGGGAATTGCTACGTTTTTGGTAATATAAGCTATAGATCTAAATAGTTTCTTCTGCCACGTGGAAAATTAGGGAAGACAAAAACTTCAGGAGGAAACAAAATTTATTTCAGGGAAGGACAAACTATGAATTGTAAACAAAAGATAAGCCACGAGGGAAATTTACAGAGTCGCAAGATATAAACATAAAAATGACCACTCTGTTAATAAAAAATAGTAAAATTAATAAATACTATGTTACATAAATAAAATAAATAGATACTATGTTACATAAATAAAATAAATAGATACTATGTTACACTTCAAATTAATATTTTCTTCAAATAAGGTAGTGATCTTTGTAGATCCCATCGTATGTAGGCATTAGGAGGAATGTCGATGGCTTAGCAAAGTCAGCAGCTCTCCTGCCTTCTGTAAACATAGATAATATAAATGAATAAAAAATAAAAAAAATAATAGAAATATATCCAAAGAATGGACCAATAGTTTGGCCCACCACTGGTATGAAGGAACAAGACCTGGATATCATCACAGCTTTCTAGAAACGAAACCACAAAAATTACAAGATTAATGATTGGACATACTAGATCCATCATATTCATTGATGAAGAAAAATATTTTCCTGTCTGCTCAAAATGCTCCAACTCCACTCCAGCGCATATCCTGGACTGTATTAGAGCTAAGAAGGAAGACCTATACAACAACCCCAGCACATATCCTGGACTGTATTGGAGCTAAGACCTATACAACAACCCCAGCACATATCCTGGACTGTATTGGAGCTAAGAACTATACAACAACCCCAGCACATATCCTGGACTGTATTGGAGCTAAGACCTATACAACAACCTCAAAACTATAGTAGAAAAAATTATTGATTTCAACCTTCTTGACCTGGTGTAATCTTACCCATGGAATAATAAAAAATAATACAAAATATGAATAAATGTTTCTTTGTATATGAATATCACTTCCCGCTGAATAACACCAAAAAAGATGTGCATTTATTTTCTAAATCTTTTTTTTTTATAAAATAAAAATCTTTAGGTTATTTTTAGTTGATTAGGCAGCGGCTCTAAGCATATAGATTTATAGATTGAGAAATAACATAGAGTTGATAATTTATCTGAATACACCATCAACATATATCCAGAACTATTGTTATATAATATATAGAATGGTATTTTGAGCCGCAGCTAATAAAACAACCTATATAGCCGATATCTGTAACCAGGAGCGCCAACAAAATAAGTTATTGGTCGCAGAGTTCGTAAAACTTATTTGGCATCGAACCTGGCCCCAAGTACAGGACTTTTGTGGATGCAGGACTGGACTCTCGTGGAGTGCAGGACAGCATTTCTGTTGAGTGCAGGACAGGGCTTCCGTGGAGTGTAGGGCAGAACTTTTGTGAACTGTAGGACAGGTCTTCCGTGGAGCGCAGGACAGGATTTCTGTGGTGTGTAGGACAGGTCTTCCGTGGAGTGCAAGACAGGACTTCTGTAGAGTGCAGGACAGCTCTTCCGTGGAGTGCAGGACAGGACTTTTGTGGAGTGTAGGACAGGACTTTTGTGAACTGTAGGACAGGTCTTCCGTGGAGCGCAGGACAGGATTTCTGTGGTGTGTAGGACAGGTCTTCCGTGGAGTGCAGGACAGGTCTTCCGTGAAACGCAGGACAGGACTTCTGTGGAGTGCAGGACAGGACCTTTGTGGTGTGTAGGACAGGTATTCCGTGGAGCGCAGGACAGGACTTCTGTGGAGTGCAGGACAGGACCTTTGTGGAGTGTAGGACAGGTCTTCCGTGGAGCGCAGGACAGGACCTTTGTGGAGTGCAGGACAGGACCTTTGTGGAGTATAGGACAGGTCTTCCGTGGAGCGCAGGACAGGACATTTGTGGAGTGCAGGACAGGACCTCTGTGGAGTGTAGGACAAGTCTTCCATAGAATGAAGGGCAGGGCCTTTGTGGAGAGGACACAACAGGACCTACGTGGAATTCAGAACAACAGCCGCTAATTGCTTCTGACTAACTAAAAACATATAGTAAATTAATTAATCGAGTTAATATCTTAATTATCCCCTCTCTTTATAATTAAACAGCAAATAATCTCTCTCTCTCGTTGGTTAGGTTAACATTACCAATTCATTTGTAAGCAAATGCAGTTTACAGAGCTTATCTTCATTTTATTTATTATTTACTAGGTGAGACTCCTTGCATTGTACAGGCAGCCGGCTGAAGATCCAATCATCGGCCGTGAAGCTGTAAATTCTGATATTCATTCAAATTGCCACCTTTGGGCCATCACGTTTTATCATCACCTATCCGTTCAAATCCTGTGTTCAGCCATGAATTGGTGGAACAAGGAGAAATTATTTTTAATATACTCCAGAAAATATAAAATATATACCGAAAAATATATATTGCGAAAAAAGATTGAGATAAGCTTTTATTTGCTTGTAGAGGAATTATTGGTCATTTTCTTTATCTTGGAATCCATGAATATGTGATTTTGCAGTCGTGGTAGAAATAATAAAACTGTTCAAATTATTATTTACTCTAGTTTGTTTTAATTAAGCTTATTAAATATAAAATACATAATCTGATAAATTTTTGCCTGATTTAAGGCGAAATAATAAAGAAAATGAAAGACTTATTTACATAATTACAAAAGGTTTGAGCCGGCCAACGGGAAATTTATTTATTGTTGTTGAGACTAATTGGCCATAAGAGAATGGTCTTCTAGTCCGTCAACTGGCTGCACCAAGCAGACCGATCAAGATGCACCGCGGCGATGAACCAAGCCAGCGGCGAGCCACCAGTGCTGCAACGCAGGTGAGTGTCCCCGGGTAAGGGAGTGAGAGAAGAAGGTGCAAAAGAGCTGAAAGGGGAAGAAAAATAAAGTAACAATAGTAATAATAATAGTAATTAAATAAATCGAAGAGAGAGAGGAAGGGAAGTTAGAGAGAAAAAAAAAATTAATGATAAAAATAATAGAGAAAAGGCGAGAAAAAAAAAAAAAATTAAATGTGCATGTGAGACAAATGATGGTCTATGGGGAACAAAAAGAAAATTGTCCTATATCTGGTGGGAGTGCCCATGATTAAGCTATTGAAACTATTGAAAATAAGAGAACCATCAAAAAATGGGTAAATTTAAATTAAAATTTAAAAAATTCACGGCGGCCAGCCAATGAAAATGAGCGGCCGTCGAGCCACATGACCCAGCGGTGACGTCGCGCGATTAGTCGACCGATCAGAGAGCGGCGTCCAATTCCGACCAAGCTCTCTAGCTCTTGGGTAACTAGAGACGGCCCTGTCGAAATCCGTCCGCCCAAGAATGGCAGACCAAAGAGTTTGACCTCACACGCACCAAGTGCATGCACGCAGAAACTGGTAACAGTACCAACTCGTGATTAGGAAGAAACAGAGTCAGAGACCTCCTCTGAATCCTCCTCGCGGATCCGTGGTTTCAATCTGTCACTAGCCAGGAGAAAATCAACGCAGGCATGCCAGGTTGATTTACTGTGGATGAAGTCGCGGAGTGATCTTGGCGTATGACCAAGTTCCTTTCCAGCGATAAATAGCAGGCGAGTTCTAAGGGAATCGAGACTGTCACACTCGAGCAAAATATGTTCAAGAGTTTCCTCCGCCCCAGAGTCGCAGTAGGGACAAGCGGGATCGTCAATAAATCCCATTTTGTGGGAAAAGCTGTCTGTCCAAGTGTGTCCGGACAGCAAACCTACAACAGCGTGCACGCTGGGAACAATGAACGCATACTTTTTGTCTAGGAGACTCATTGGAGTGAGGCCAAAGCGGGTGCAGATGGGGCGAGTGGTGGAGCTGAATCTGCTCTGCCAAGCCGCCCACGCCAGTTTGCGCGCTGTGGATTCTAGTTTCGACAGCGGCGCGAGGCGGTAGCAGCTCGGGAGGTCAGATCCAGCGCCAGACTTCGCGAGCGCATCTGCAACGTCGTTGCCGACGATCCCGCTGTGACCTTTGATCCAGCGAATGGAACATCTATTCCCATTGCGGTTCAGTTGTGAAATCAACAGCAGAGCCCTGTTAATCAGGAAGTTGCCAGTCCTGCAGTTAAGGACTGAGTTCACAACCGAAAGATTGTCCAGGAGAACCTCAACAGTGGTATCAATGGGGAGCTCCGAAGCGTTCTCAAGTGCTTTGATCAAACCAAATGCTTCAGCTTGGAAAACTGAACAGTAACGTGACAAAGGATAACAGACACGCAATTCATGAAAGTTGTCATTCACACACACTCTATATAAACCTGCGCCAACTCCATCATTGGTCTTGGAGCCGTCTGTATAGTAGGTGACCTCGGGTGGTAGTTCAGGAATATTGCTGGGAAGGAATAAGAAAGGTGGATAAGGCAGAGGTTGAGGAGATGGGGGAGGTTCAACCGGAAATTCAGCATCCACGTAACCATATTTTTTAAGATACAGTTGCGTTTTGACATCAATTTCCAGGTCAAGAGGGAGAACACGAGATAAGGTGATAAGAGAGGAGTTGTTTGTTGTTCTAAAAGCACGACAAGCTAAGATAAGGAAAAAACGTTGCGTGCTTAATAAGAGCTTTCTTATTAAGCACGCAACGTTTTTTCCTTATCTTAGCTTGTCGTGCTTTTAGAACAACAAATATAGTCTGGCGGTCGATTTAAACAGTAATTTTTCTAGAATTTATGATTTTAAAATAAAATATTATTTTTATATAACATATATATATATATTATCATGTGAGAGAGAGGAAGAAAGAGAGATGGAGCTTGAAAATATTTAATTTTTGTATCAAATCCTCCGCGACGGGGATATTTAAACCTCCATAATAGGAGGCCCTTATATTCAGAATCAGAGCTATTAACCTGATCGGGGAGAAAGCTTTCAGAGCGAATTTGATATTTTCCTTGAATATTCCCTGAAATCAGATATTTTGTAAACTAATATTTCCACATTACAAACACACAAAGAAATAAAAATTTAAATTCAATATTTATATATATTTCACATATACATAGTTGTCTAATCTATTTTATATTTAACGGGTTTTTTAGAGAAAATCTAGATACTTCCGCCATATCTTAATTTTGAATCCGAAAGAAATGAGGCCATTTCCCAAAAAAAGAACGTAAAGAAATCCAAATCGTATACGATCAAACTTCTTTGGAACTATTTTGATAAAAGAAAAAATCCTTAGAATCAATAGGTACTGAGAACACCTGTGTGTGATTTTCCAAAGCTATCTCTTTAAAAAGTTTAATATCATATTAGAAATATATATATGTCATAAAAAAAGACGTATTCTAGTTACGTTACCAATTCATGCAGTCGTGAATGGTAAAAATAATTGATAACTTTTGTCCCAAAAATATTTATTATTTTTTGATTATTTTTTAAAGCAAACAGTTTTTTTGCATACATACAACTAACAATTATTATCTATTTACAATGAAAGTAAAATTAGGTTATATTCCTTTTGTTAAGGATTACTTTTCATTTTAAAATTTAACTCTGTGATTATAGAATTTTAATTATTATATGAATAATAAAATCATATTTTTATTATGTCATATATATATCCAGTATACACAAAGATTCTCAAGCGCAATATATACAATTCGAATAATTTTTAAAGTAACATCGGGGGAAAACATTTAAAGATATCGGGTAGGAGGGCTAAAGTTATAATGAAAGTGAACCGACCTATAAAAGGAAGCTGTGTGTCAGAAAAATCCCAAAATTGCATCAGCCATATTGCCTATTGCATCATTATAACACAACAGCCATATATGAACGTCACTGTACAGCTCTATTTGATAAAACACAGAATTACTTCATTACTCCCAAGATACTCATTCTCCTGCACTTGCTCCCAACGAGAATTTTCCCTTACCCCAAAATTTAAATAGCCTCAAAATGACGTTCATTTAATTCAATGAATCAAATAAAGGTGAATGTAAAAATAGTACAAAAGTGAAATGTGATGGGATCAGGTGGATAAATTAAGAAAAAGGAATCTCACGATCGTGATACAAAAAGTTGCTGATGGCTTGTGCCATCTGTCATTATAAATATCGACTCATCGTTGATTTTTTAATTATTCCAGAATTGACCAAAAATACCCATTATTGATTAATCAAGAAAAACTAACCACGTACGCGTGTCAGGCTTTCAGTGTGGTGCAAGCTATACCTCAACGACCAAAAATAAAAACTGGTCTTTAAGGCATCCTTAAAGATCATGAAACTGGTATCTAAGGCCGGAAGGGCGTGAGATTCAATTAATTAGTTTATATTTATTCTGACAGATGGCGTAAGCCATCAACAACTTTTAGTTGCACACACACGATCAGAAGATTTCTTTTTTCTTAATAAAGGAAAATAAAAATAATATTTTGAGAAGCCTGAAAGAGAGGATTTTAAGGAGTGTTTTGATATCATGAAAAAAGATGGAACTAATGTATAGATAGTGAGGGTAATTATTTTAGAAATTCTATATGAAGTTTTATCATATTGTATATCGTAGTAATGAATGACAAGGCAGATAATTGATTAAGCAAAATATTATTTATTTGTTGAGTCAGCATGACAAGGCGACTATAATTATCCTTAAAAAGTATATATAGAAAGAGAACATTGAGCAAACAAGTTATGAAACATATGTGAATACTGAATACTTGAATATCTTTATCTCTCTATCTTTTCAATATTTTAAATTCCTTTTTTAACAACCAAAAAACAACAGAAATAGCCAGTAATATATACAGGGTGATCCAAAAGTCCCGCACTATTTTAAAAATTAATAACTCCGCGAATATTTGCGCTAGAGCAATGCGGTAAACACCATTGTGTTCAGGATGCAATGGGATTTTTTATGGCAAATAATGAAAAATTCGAAATTGATTTTAGTTACAATTTTATTCGCCAGATGGCGCTCTACCAGATTCAGAGATTCAGCGGCCAAATTGTTTGATAAATTGAAAAATATAACTGATCGGCATGTATTTTTCCTTTTTAAATACCAGGAAAGAACCCTAATAATATCAAATAACAAATTAATAAAACACCACTTCGCCAAAAGTATGAAGAATTGGCTAACGATTTTCAAATACAATCAGAGATATGTAAAATAGGTAAATGCAAATTAAACATGCAGCAAAAAGAAAATTGATATTTTAGATACGGTTTGTTTCCGAAGATAATAAATTTCTAATATTTTTAATTCAACTCTCACTCAGTATCGATTATATTTATTTTAATTCATTTGAAAAATATGTATCTATCTCTGATAATTTATTTTACTCTGGAATGCCGTTGTTGTTGTCGTGTCCAATAAAGAGCCTCAGATGTATCCATGTATCTCCATCACAGCAGCAGCAATGTCCACTATCTTAGGTGTGTAAAGCTGCTGCTCAGGGTCTATGTCTAATTTTTGCAAGGCTGCGGCCATTGCTGGCTATAAGAAAATGTGGGTAGGTGTAAGTTCCACACCAGGACAATTGTTGCATGTCCTATAGGTTCTTGTGCCATCTGGATGTATTGTCATTCCTTTATAGTGTTTTGTTCTAAGTCTTGTTATAGTTTTTGTCATTTTTCTCTCAGAGTTTATTTCGCATTTTGATCTTTTCTTATTTTTTCGTTTAATTATCTTGTATTTTGACAAAGAATCAGCGTCAAATAATGACATTTGTTCTTTCCTTTGGCTCAACTTTCTGGCTTCCTTTGCCAATTCGAATGCCATTTCATTACCCCTGATCCCAGCATGGGCAGGGATTCATTGTAGAATGCAGTTATTCTCCAATGGTTCCAGTTGGGAAAGTAACGAGTGTATTTTCTGTGTGATTTTAGTATTGCCCTTCTGAATTTCTTCTAGAGCGGATATGGAGTCGCTGTATATTAAAATTCCTTCTGCTTGATGCAGGTATGGTTGGTTAAGGCATACATCAAGGGCTTTCCAGATAGCTGTCAGTTCACAAGTGAAGTTTGACGAAATCTGTCCTGCTCCTTCATTAATTTTGATGTTTGTTCCATCTTGCAGTATTATGTTAATTCCGGCCCCTCCATTACTCAGGGTAAGGTCTGAAGATCCATCTGTTTAAGCTGTTAAAGGGCGTGGCCTAGCATTTTTAATCAATAATTTGTACTATGAGGACATAGCAGTTAATATTCCAAACACATTAGACCTCGAAGTCCAAGGTATCAAAGTCTACCTCAATCAAAACAAAGCCATCAACATATACAATATGTATCACCCTCCAAACAATACATTTATTGACGATGGAACAATGGCTCAATTTCTTACAGACAACACTATTATTTTAGGTGACCTTAATGCCAAACATCAACTATGGGGATGTTCTACGCCAAACCCAAGAGGCAAAATACTATCAAACATATTTGACGACAATGCCTTCATGTGCTTAAATGATGGGAATCCTACCCATCATTCCTACAAGCTATAATACTGCACAAGCCCTTGATATAAGTTTTTACTATCCTGACATTTTCCACAAATTCAAATAGCAAATATTAAAAGGTTTTGGAAGTGATCATTTGCCTAATTTGATAGAAATTAGCACCAAGACCAAAACTAGCTCAATTAAGAAAAATTCTGGAACTTCAAAAAGGCTAATATGATATCTTTCGAAAACACCATTATTAAAGCAGCCAAAGTTTCAATACCAAGAGGTAATATTAAGAAATGGATTCCAAATTATACACACCAGGCAAAAAATATTCAAAGACTTATAACTAAAAGAAATGAACTACAAAAAAGTGCACCCAAAACCAAACAAATTGTAGAACTGAACTGAACATTGTGATTGCAAAAATAAAAAAAGATTATACGTAAATGTGAAAAGGGAAAAATGGAAACAAACTTGTGAAAACCTGAACCCAAGAAACCCAAATACAAAACTTTGGAATTGGGCAAAACAAATTGACAGAGTCCAGCCACAAACTGAAAACACAAATATGATTAAGAATACAGATGGTACACCAGAAACTAATGACAAAATTGCTGCCAATCTTTTAGGTAATTCATATCAAATAAGTAGTAAAATCAAGGTTGAAAAAAGGCCCGAAAGATTATTCATGACTGTAAAAAATGTCACCAGCACTCATAATATTTTCCATGAAAAAAATCAATATGAAAGAGCTAGCTTATGCATTAGAAAACACTGACCTAAACAAGACTCCTGGGCCAGATGGAATCCATGGCCGAATGATATCAAACTTGGGCAAAATTGGCAAAGAAAGACTTCTTAATATTTTCAATAACTCCTGGAAAACTGGAAAATTGCCTCAAGACTGTAAAAATGCAACAATAATTCCCATTAAAACACTTAACAAATCTGCTGATGACCCAAAAAACTACCGACCTATCTCCCTAACAAATATTTGCTGCAAATTAATGGAAAAAAATTATACTCAGACGACTCACCTACCACCCCGACACAAGAAATCTCTTACCAGAAGAACAATATGGATTCAGGAAAGGACATGGGACAATAGACCAACTCTTATTTTTCACACAAAAGGTAAAAGATGCACAAAACGAAAAACCAACTAACCACACCATAGCTGCTTTTTAGACCTTACACAAGCTTTTGATAAGGTATGGAAAAACAAGTTAATTACAAAATTATACAAACATTTCAAAATTGATGGAAAAGCTATCACTTGGATAAATAATTCTCTTAAAAATATATAAATCAGGATCAAATATAATGGCACTCTATCTAAAACCTTCAAATTGTACCAAGGATTACCACAAGGATCAGTCCTTAGCCCAACTCTCTTTACCCTATTTATTGCAGGCAAAGAAAAATAAATTTCACATAAAACCAATATTGGACTTTTCGCTGATGACATTATTCTATGGAGCAGCAGCACTAACTGGAAAAAAAGCTGAAAGAGATTTAACAAGACTCTTCTCCACCTAGAAAAATTTGCTAATAAACATAAATTAGAATTTAACCCCCAAAAATCTGAAACCTGTCTTTTTACTACCGATAAGAAACTATACAAAATAAGACCAAATATTATTCTGAAAGAACAACAATTACAATATAATAAACATCCTAAATATCTCGGCTACACCCTGGATCCAGAAATCAACTCCAGTAAGCATATTGAAGGAGTTGTTAGAAAAGGAAGAGACCGACTAAAAATCTTGAAATATATTTCAGGAAGAGTGGGGAGCTGAAGCAACAACAATAAAATTAACTTACACATCTCTAATGAGACCTATCCTGGAATATGGATATCAAATCTATGGTACAGCATCTGAAACAAATCTAAAATCACTGAAAAGGATACAACTAAGTGCAGCTAGAATTATTACAGGTCTTCGAAAACCCTGCCCTAATGATATTGTACTTTACGAGGCAGACATTATGCCCTTAAAGAATAGAATAAGCTACAGTCTGCCAAAATATATAAACAAAATCAAGAGTTATGAAAACAAACACAGAACTTTAAATTACATACTTAATTGGGAATCCAATCTAAGACTCAAAAAAGAAGGCCCTCTCCACCTGGCCAAAAGAAATGGATTTTTAAAATATAAAGTGGAAAAATATTATTTAGCTGAAAAAAATATCTCCATGCGAACCACTAACAAAATGTTATTTTTAATGCCACTTTAAATGAAACCACCAACAGACAATACCAAAATCCAGAATACTTAAAACAATTATAATTAGAAATAATTAATAAAATTCCTAAAAATGCAATAACTATCTAAACCGATGGTAGCAGAGATGAGTTGGGACACACTGGCAGTGGCTCTCTCATTAAAACCACAAATGGCATTGAGAAAATAAACAGAAGAAACCCAGAATTTTGCTCAGTCTTCAGATCAGAACTTATAGCCATCTATGAAGTCTTAAAATCCATCAGAAACATTAAACATCACGATATATGGATTCTTACTGATAGTAGAAGTGCCATACAATACTTGATTCACACAGGGGAACTTAGAGACAAAGTAAGCAGGAACATAATTGGTTATCTCCAAAAACTCTCAATACCTCAAAAATTCACCTTCAATGGATACTCTTACATGTTAGCATTGAAGGCAATGAAGCTGCTGATGCGCTAGCGAAAAAGGGCACAAAAGAACCTTTGCTACAGAAAAATAAACTTACTTTTAAAGAAATAGAAACAGTAGCCAAAATAAACAAGAACTGGAGGATCCCACCTAAGCACAGTTGGTATACCCTAGAAGCAGATGGCCACCCAGACCTTTCGGTCCACAAGCCGGCATGCGAAGCATGCCTTCGCTGCTATTCTGTTCAACTCATAAGCCAAGTAACGGTATCCAAGCTAGTGATTGGACATTGTACCTTGAAACACCACCTCCCAGACAACGTGTCTGGAAGGATTTCTATACCGGTGGCCTTTAATCACAGCAAAATAGGAAACTATCTACTGTGTCCAGCAGGGACCGCGGGGAGGCAGACCCCGGTCGACTCTGTTCACTCACAGCTGAGGAAAAGCTCAGCTGCCACGTCGTGGGATTTCTCAAGAAGTTTGCTGTGATTTCTCAGCAGCTCACTCTCGATCGCGCCCCTCGCCCTCCTTCTCTCTTCCTGCACACCCACTACCCTTGGCCAATCCAAGACGTAGTGGCGTGCATCCACATCCCTTTCTCCACAGACGCAATCAGGATTGCTCTTAATTTCAAATCTGTGGAGACTTGGGGAAGAGCCCATGTCCCGAACTACCCTAATGAGTTTGTGGGAGATTACCTTACAGAGGTACTTGGGTGTTGTCACCCCATTGAAAAACTCTCTCCCCTTCACAATGTTCCTCCATATGTCCAAACATAAGTCCTGGACGTGCCCCCTGATCCTCCTATAAACTTCTTTCTTGGTCACTGTGGTCCTCAGTGATCTACCTTTTAAGCATCCTGCCTTAGAGATCCTGTCTGCGAACTCATTACCTTCGATGAGGCTGTGTCTCCTAAACCAAGGGAGCTCCGGAGCCCGCGTCATCATCTCCAGCTCCTGGATTATTTGATGCGCGAGTTGCCTTTTCTCCAGATTGATGGCGACGAGGGCCGACATACAATCTGAATAGAGGCGGTCCGGGCTGAAGTTCTTCTCGGCACACACTCTGAGGGCTTCCCTGATCGCAACCAGCTCGGCCCAAAAGACCAATTCGTCCACTCTGAGTGTTAAACTTTCTTGGAAGATCAGCTCTCCATTAGTGAAAATCACTACCACAGCTCCAGTATTGGTTCCAGACCTACTCCCATCAGTGAAAACCTCCGTGCCAATCCCTGTCGGCTCTCCAGGACTCCAATTCCACTTTGGCAACCACTGCGGAGGCTTTCTTGGGTCCCTCTTCCATTCCAGGGCACCCGCTTCAAGTCCCAGGGCATCTTCCCTGTTCTCTTAGATCTTCTGTCTGATGGTCTCCTCCTCTAGTTTCAATCCCAGGGGAATAAGACCAGCGAGGACCAATAAGGCCTCACTGCTGGTAGTGCGTTATCCCCCTGTGATTCTGAGTGCCGCTGTACTCTGCACTCTCTCTAGAGTAGTCGCCACCTTCTGATCCCTGTTTCGGCGACACCAAGCCCTGGAAGCATATAGCAGGATTGCCTCGACACAGGAGAGGCAGAGGTTCCTAAAAATAGTACCCTCCTTCTCCCCTCCCCCTCCCCTTGTTGAGAGCCAACCAGGACAGGCCTGCACAACGCCTCCCTGCCTCTCGCCACCATCTCCTCCGCCTGGTATTGCCAACCCATCTTGTCATCAATGACCACCCCCAGGATGGTCATCCTATTGACCAACGCTACCCTCCGTCCTTCGATCCCGATAGCCGGCTTGTGTTCCCATTTGATCCCTTTCCTTTTAGTTCTCATGTCCCTAGGCTTAAAGCTGAGGGCTTTAGTTTTGGAGACATTGAACTTAAGGCCAGAGTCATGGGCCCAGTTCGAGAGAATTTGGAGAGAAGTTTCAACACACTTCTCAGCCTTCGCTCTCGAAGCAGCCTCAACAATGAGGAACTGGTCGTCAGCATAGAGAACCAGCCTGGCTCCCTCAGGGAGCTCCTCCTGGAAAACGGTGTTTACCAGGATATTCCACATAATAGGTCCGCAGCAAGAGCCCTGGGGGCAACCCCTAGCACAGTTTCTTTCCAACTTCCGCCCACCAAAACTGAGGCTAATCCGTCTATCCCTTAGGAAGTCACGAACCAAGCTGCACAAATTATCAGGACAACCCATGTCCATCAAATTTCTCATCAGCTTGTTCCAGTTCATGGAGTTGAACGCGCCATCAATGTCCAGGGCCACGAAAAGAACCCAAGCACCCTTATTTAAGCCCATCTCAACTCCCTCTAACACCTCGTTCAGAGCTGTGGTTGTGGACTTCCCTTCCCTAAAACCATGTTAGAAAGAGGAAAGGAGCTCATTACTTTCTAGCCAGTGCTTCAGTCGCTGAGCTAGTAGGCTATCCAGGACCTTACCTAGACACGCTAGTAAAGAAAGCATACGATAATCATTAGGAGAATTACCCTTTCTACCAGACTTTTCGAGAAGCACTACTCGGGCAACCTTCCATGCCTCAGGAAAAGTGCCAGTGTCCAGGCACCTATTGAATAACCTGGAAAGAAGCGATGGGTGCATCCTTACCAGGGCTTTCACGACCGTGTTATCGATCCCTTCGGGACCAGGAGATTTCCTTTTCCCGAACTTGAAAGCCGTCAGTTTCACCTCATTCTCAGAAAAGGGCGGATCTACCAAACCACAAGTGGTCAGAGAGATCTCGACCTTTGGTTCCTCGTTTCCGAAGTGCCGATCCAAGTTGTTTTTATTTTGTCTTCTGCTTTCGAGCGAGTAGGTCTAGAACACATTCTCTCTGAATTTTCTCATTGTTAGTGGATGAAACAGCACCAGTGATTATTTTGGCCGCTTTTGCTTGAACACTGTCTAGTCTTACTTTTAGTGATGAGCTTGAGGGAGCCCAGACCGGTGTTGCATTTTCCATTATCGGCCTTATTAAGGTGGTATATGTTGTTCTGAGAATTCTGGGTTTTGCTCCCCAATTTGTTCCACATAGCCTTCTCAGAATGTTTAGTTTTCTGATAGTTCTATTTGAGGTGCTAATTATGTGTTCTGAAAATTCCAATGCCTCATCAATAATAATTAAAATAATTTTGTTGACATCTTGTCAATACATGCACAGTCTGCACTATTAAAAAAATATAATATGCATTATATACACTATGTACAATGAATATGGCGCCTCTTCCAGCGCTGCAGAGTTTGAGGAGAATCGCCAGTGGGTCTCCAGCGACACCACGCATTTTGCGATCTACGATGAATACGTAGATCACGTACTTTGCCGCTTAGGAGATGGTGATGGCGTGGTCCTCGAGACCAACTTGAAAGATACAGGACTGCAGTATCACACCTAGGTATTATGGATTTCTAATTTTATCAATCATTTGTTTGTTTATGCTTATTTTTTGTTATATTTATGCCTTTTCCCTGTGAGTGGAGAAGACGCATAGGTTTGGTTTTATTGGGTTTATGGTCATTTGGAGTTCCATTGCCCACTTCTCCAGTCCTCTCATTGATGTGTTCAGTATTTTTTACGAATTTTCTATGCTGCTACTTGTGTGCCATATGGCTATATCATCTGCATAACAGGCAACCTTTGTGTCTTCAATGAGGTAAGGATGGATGTCGTTAATATATAGCAGATAGAGTAGAGGACTGAGCACAGATCCCTGAGTTACACCAGTCCATATTCTTCCTTCCTTGGAAAATTCTCCATTAACCCGAACCTTTAACATTCTTCCCCTTAAGAAGTCTGCAATCCATATTAAGGTTTTTCTCTTACTCCGATGTTGTGCAGCTTTTCACGTAATTTCTCCCTCCACACTCGATTAAAAGCTGAGGTCATATCAAGGAATATAGCCGTGGTCTTCTTTGGCGGTTTTTCCTGGAAAGAATCTATTATTGATTGACAGAAGTAGAACAGTTGATCAGTCGTACAGTGCTGGGATCTATAGGCAGTTTGGTAGAAGTTTATTTTATTATTGTTAGTGAGCCAGACTATGAGCCTAGAGTGGATAATTCGTTCTGGTATTTTACAAAGTATGCTGGTGAGAACAATTGGCCGATAAGTCTTGTATTCCTTGGCATCTTTGTTTGGCTTCAGTATTGGCACTATAATTGATATCTTCCAATTCTTTGGTAGTTTACCAGTTTGCCATGAAATGTTCAGTATTCGTAGGAGTTGATTATTAGCTTTGTCTTCAAAGTGTTTAATCATTTGACCAAAGATTAGATTATCTCTTGGTGACCTCTTGGATTTTTTTATTGATGAGTTTAGCTCATTCAGTGTGAAGTCTCTCGAGAAAATATCTTGTTGATGGAAGTTTCTTGCTTGTTTAACTAACTGGTTTATATTATTTTTAGAGTCCTGTCTTCATTCGTATAGTTGAGTATGGAAGTGCTTGAAAGATATTCAGCAATTATGTCAGCCATCTGTTTGTTCTCGTTCGCGCTGTTCTATTCATATCGGTTAGAGTATTGGAGGATTGGTGTTGGTTTTGATTGTTCTCTAACACTCTAATCATATTCCAGTGTTGGCTGTCCTTTCTTGGATCCATTTTCTCGCAGAATTTTGCCATTTTTCTTGTTTGCATATCCAAATTTCTTGTTCTATTTTGTGACTAATTTCAATGAGTTCCTTTCTGTTTTCTTCTGTTTTATTTTTTTAAGAAGTTCATTGATATTGTCTCTCTCTCTGATATCATTGCCTCGATATTGAGGTCCTTCCAGTAAGGTATCCACAGGTCTTTACGTCTACCTCTAGGTATCGATGCTTTTGCAGCTTTTGAAATGTTCGAAGAGAATTTTTCCAAGTTTTTGTCAAGCGTTCTGTAATTCAATTTTTCGTTGCACAGTTCTTCAAGCTTTTCTGTGAATTTTTTTCAAGTCGGCTTTCCTAAAGTTCCATGTTCTTTTATTCTAATGGATATTCTCAATTTTCAAGTTTAGGGTTGTTAGAATTGGTCTGTGGTCACTGATTGCACCTCTCAGGATTTTCCATTGTGTTGTGGGTGCGATGTTGTAATTTGTCGCTGTGATGTCTATTGCGGATTCTGTGCCTGTGGACTTAGATAGGTAGGTGTTCTCTCCGTTATTTAACGGTGTAAGGTCGAGGTCGGTTAGCATGTCCTCAACCTGCTGACTTTTGTTATCCTGGACAGGTGATCCCCAAATTGAACTTTTGGAGTTAAATTCGCCGAGTATGATTGTGATATCCGAAGACGCTTCACTTAATGTCTCTATTGTGTGTACCCTTACAAAATTCAAAGAATTCACGAGCTGAAAGTTGGCGATTTTAAGATGCGTCAAGAATTCGCTGCATG
Source organism: Cordylochernes scorpioides (assembly GCA_030710605.1). Taxonomy (NCBI): domain Eukaryota; kingdom Metazoa; phylum Arthropoda; class Arachnida; order Pseudoscorpiones; family Chernetidae; genus Cordylochernes; species Cordylochernes scorpioides. The sequence goes on from CP092864.1 coordinate 120,119,464, forward strand.
GGTTTCTGGCAAATTGATATTGATGAAAACTGGCTGTCGAATTTTCTGTGGACAGATGATGCTCACTTTTCTCTAAACGGAGAATTCAACATTCAAAACAGCCGCATTTGGGCAACAGAAAACCCTAGGATTTTTACAGAAATGCCACTTTACCAGCCTAGAGTTACAGTTTTGTGTGGGTTCACTTCTTTTATTATTGGGTCATTTTTCTTTGAAATATCAATGGAAGAACTTTTAAAACCGTTTTTGTAACTGATGAACGTTATGTTCAACTTTTGAGAGAAAAGGGTATTCCCATATTGCAGGCAAAAGCACTAAGCGAAATAACATTCATGAAAGATGGAGGACCTCCTCATATCTCCCGAAGTGCCAAACAATTGCTGAAGGATACGTTCTGTGAAAATCGTGTGATAAGTCGCCACATTATATACCAGTGGCCTCCAAGATCACCAGACTTGACGCCTTGCGATTTTTGGTTATGGGGGTACATTAAGTCGCGTGTTTATCGATGCTGGCCTACCACATTGGCCATGTTGAAGGCTTCTATCAGATGGCACGTTTTATCAATTTCAACAGATATGTTATTTAATGCTGTCCATTCTTTCATTTATCGTCTGCAGGCGGTGATTGAGAATGAAGGGTGCTACATTGAGCAAGGATTGTGACCTAACACAAGAGAGAAGGCAGTTACCTCATGTGTTATATAAGCCGCCATGTATTATATTATCTACCAATATTTTGCAGCTCTTTGTGTTGGGATATGAGGATAATAAATGCTGTCCTCACATCTTTACCCTTTTTTTTGTGTGAACAGTAATATTTTGTTTGTCATTTGCTCACATATTATGTCGTGCAAACCAGAGTGTTATAACTTCTCGAATAACACTGGTACACACAATTTTTCCCCTTATGTTTAGTTTTCGCTTTTCGCTCATTAGAAGAAATAGCATAAGGAATATTTTCTGTACACCAATAACTTTAGAAATTTTGTGAAAAAATATAATACAAAATTATTTTACTACCACGTTTTTCAACGCAAAAGGTCGATTTAAAAATTATTTTTATTTGAGGGGACACATTTCTTAAAATTGTGTACAGTATAATAAACAATGATAACATTTGACAAGCCCATAGGATATTTGGAATAAAGTACGATAAATATATTTTGTCACTCCCCTCTATATTTCATTTGTTGGATCATGACAAATATCCAGTTAAATAGTCAAGGGTCGCCAATCAGTCAAGAAACTACACATTTCTTAGAGCAAGAAATCCTATTAATAGTGCCATCATAATTTTTGGTACTATATTAACATTTGAAAAATTCGTGTATTGATATCAGCAGTGTTTTCAAACAATCAATCTATTTCACAAAACCCCATATAGAATATAAATATTTTTGCTACATGTTTTAATTTGCATTTGCCTATTTTACATATCTCTGATTGTATTTGAAAATCGTTAACCAATTCTTCTAACTTTTGGCGAAATGGTGTTTTATTAATTTGTTATTTGATATTATTAGGGTTCTTTCCTGGTATTCAAAAAGGAAAAATACGTGTCGTTCAATTATATTTTTCAATTTATCAAACAATTTGGCCGCTGAATCTCTGAATCTGGTAAAGCGCCATCTGGCGAATAAAATTGTAACTAAAATCAATTTCGATTTTTTCATTATTTGCCATAAAAAATCCCATTGCATCCTGAACACAATGGTGTTTACCGCATTGCTCTAGCGCAAATATTCGCGGAGTTATTAATTTTTAAAATTGTGCGGGACTTTTGGATCACCCTGTACTTATAAGATTTCTTGATTTACCTCATTGAATAGTTTCATACTGTCACTTTTTATTCTATTTATACAGGATTTTTCTTTATAAATAGATACCTGCAACTTGTGTGTAAATGCATATATATTCTATGTGCATATTTTCCACTTCTATTTATGTATTGGTGATAATAAAATTGACGAAAGGTTCGATAAACATTAGCTAGATAATAAATTCAACAAAAATCTCGATTCCTTTGAATTATTACAAGGTTGTCCTAAAAGTTCGTAAACGCTTGCAAAAAATTTAAATACCAATATTATTCGTCACATTATTTTTCGCCGTTATGTATAATTTCTTTTATACAAAGACATTATATTGGCCAAGTAATAAGAAAAACAACGTTTAAAAAAAAAACACGAACTTTTGAGACAACCTTCTAAATATAGAAAATGGGAATATTAGAACAAATAGTGTTTAGAAAGATTAGAAAGCGATATTATCGAAATCCAATTTTTACAGAAAAAATAATATTTTGACAGAAATAGCAAGATTGAAACAAGATAGGCCGCACAATATGAAGTTGGTATTAAACTTTCGAGTGTCTTAAAAACATCTTAGGAACTGACGGCTGAGCAGTCACAGTGGGTGGTGTAATGTTTCTCCCCGCTTCCAACAATATTTGGCTAGTTGATCTGACCTTAAGAGGCTGACATTGCGTGATTGGCTGGAAAATAAATACATCAGTGGGGAGGGAGGTTGGTTGTTATTGAAGTAAATTCCTCTTGTTTCCCGGCACAAGCATTCCTTTGTCATTACGTCACTGTAGGATTTATTTAACACAATGGATATCACGAAACACAATAATGTTGTATTAGCAAAAGAATGAGGTATTTTTAAGAGCGGAATGGTCCCTCTTAATACAAGAATAATGCGGGTGATTATTGTAATTCCCTATAAAGAAGGAATAAAACAAACAATTTTTTTCCTTGACAGAATAAAGATGTAATTATAGAGTTCGCTTGAAAAGAAATCAAACGAGATGGATAACACGAAACACAATAATGTTGTATTAGCAAAAGAATGAGCCGACAATGAGATATTTTAAAAAGCTAAATGGTCCCCTTTAACACAAAAATGATGCGCGTGATTATTGGAATTCGGTGTAAGGAAATAAAACAAACAGCCTTTTTTCCTTGACTGAAGTAAGATGCGTTAATAGCGTTTACTTGAAAAAGAAATCAAACGAGAATATGGTATCTATACTACAAAAGTGATACAACAATTAGGTTGTTTGAACACAGGAATGAGAAATACAACAATGACGTTTCTATAACAATGGGTTGAAATATTTTTAGCTTTGACAGTTATAATAGTTAAGGCACTTACTGAAAGAATGAATTCACAACACGAATGCTGAAAACACGGATTAGCTTAACTCTCAAACTGAGAAGGCCTCAATTCTTACTTGGCATATTAATAATCTTAAAGATAGATTTCAAAATCTTAACCATAATTATTTTTTTATCAAGACACGATCGCATCAGCAAAGACACAGCAGGAACATGATATCATGAACAGTTTGATATTTTATAATGAAAATGAGGTATTCCGTCTGCTAAACGAATAGTTTGTTTCAATTCGAGCTGAGGAAGAGCGGAAAACCAAAGATTTTACTGCCTTTCTCGGCCACCTAGCACTAATAATCTTCTAATAGCTTCAGAGATTGAGAGAAATCTGATTTATCACCTCATTTTTACGTACTTGTGTATTCTCTCATTTTATAAACCTTACTGCTTCAGTCATTACAACAGAACTCTTTTTCCTGTATGTATCATTGCATTAAGGGCAGGAGAAAATTGTTAAATTTGATAAAGAATCATACGCGTCTATAATAGTTTCGAATTCTCAGAATAAAATGGGGCGCTAATGTATCATATTTTTATCTATTGCTTAAACCAATGGTCTTCCTTCAACGAACTATTCTTAGATCAACAAAAGTTCTAAGTCTAATTTCAGCTTAACAAAGCCGAATGAGACAGCGTATGTATAGGAGATTAAATTTATTCCTAATAATTTAATGCCAAGAAAGATATTTTACCATGTCAAAAAAAGAAAATGCTAATTACAAAGTTGTCACAAAAGTTCGTAAACACTTAAAAATTCAAATACCAATATTATTCTCAGTTATTTATAATGTCTATAAATTATGTATAAAGTACTTGTATTATGTATTATTATGTATTCGCCGTAATAATATTATTCACCAAGTAATAAGAAAAACAACGTTTTAAGAAAATCACTAACTTTTGGGACAACCTCTTATTTTTCGAAGAAAGAGGTTCTCTGGCCAGCATTCATTGTTCTTGGAGTAAGAGACTCTTGGCCAGTAAAGGTTTTATTTTGTTTGATGTTTCGACAAAATTATTTTGTTCTCGCCAGGAAAAAATAAAAATAAACTTTATAAAAAACGTTAAAATATGTTTTAGCAAAGATTTTTTTCGAAACGTCAAAAAAGAAAAACTCTACTGGCCCAAGTGTCTCTTATTTCAAAACTAATTATTTTGTTATTGAGATAATTCGCATTGAATGGGCTTTATTTAAGTAGAAGAGTAGGTAACACCCTTGATTCCCGACAGCCATGAACCGGGATTGAATCCCGCGTTAACATTTTGTTTAATATGTGAATAACCTTCACATATTATTCATTGTTGCAATTATCATAAACTAGGTTTCTCTTGTTGAGTGGTACCTAATAAAGTGATTTTGGAACAAGAAAGGGCTTTATTGTGAGGTAACCGATACCTTCATCTGATACATGCGAAATTATCTATTGATTGATTTAATAGATTTGGGTAAGTAACAAATATACATTGAACTTTTCCTTTTTATTCTAGGCTAGACCCGGGGTCGGAAAACCTTTTAGTCGGAAGAGTAAAAAAATTACAATTTAAAAATTTTCAAAGTTTTTAAAGAGCCACAACATTTTTTCTTGCTAACAATAAATAGTACTCGCATAAATAATATTTACGGATGGAACTATATAAAGAACCGCAGCTTCACATCCACATACTGAATTTGTTCGAATACGCTTTTAGAGCTTTTAAAATATTTTTTATTCAACTCTCAGTTGGAATTTTTCCAATAGATGACAATGAATCACTAGGTACATTTAGATACACAATCAGAAGGTACCTTCTGTTGGCATTATAACACAGAGTAGCAATGGATTAACTCTTGTGTTTGGAAAGGATCTATTGTTTATAAGATTTTTTGTTCTTTGTTTCATAAAAAATAAGTTTGTTTGTGTCCTTGTTATTGATAATAAATAATATGCAAAGTTAAATGGTTAAGAATCCATACTTCATACAATATTCAATGAATCAATTACAATAAAAACACATTTTGTCTTTCATTAATCTCTCTCTCTTGAGTCTTGAAGTGGGTAACGCCAGCCAACACCTAGACCTGCCCACTCTCTGGGAAAGTACTCTCGCAGTCCATCGGTGGCGGAGTCTTTCCTGTGGTGGGCACCACCAATAAAAACTGTATATATTTCATATATATGTATATTTATAAAAGTATTCATCTATTTATTCTTATTTTTATCTTATTTATTGATTTATTTTGTATTTAACCCTTATATAATCTTATATGAATATTAAAATAAAGTAGTGTCAATTTCAATCTCTCTCTCTGACCAGTGTAGCGAAGGCTACCATCTACAAGTACCATCTTGAGTCTTGAGGTGGGTAACGCCAGCTACCTCATCGACCTGCCAACTCTGTGGGAAAGAACTCTCGCAGTCCACCGGTGGCGGAGTCTTTCCCGCGCGATGGGCACCACCAATGACGACTTGTATATATATTTTAGTCAATTATTTTATATATTTATATCTCTTTTAATTCATATATTTAACCTTATATAATCTTATATAGAAGGGATCTGGTAGATTAAATTGTTGAAACCGCTGGAATGATTCACCAATGCTGAGCCAAGCTCTTCCAATATTATTTCATCGCAGTAAGGACAGTAGAAGTTTGATTTATTTGTGAAAATAAATATTCGCGTCCTAATGTCTTCATTCGTTATATATAGATTGCTTTGTAATAATCTTATATGGACATTGCAATAAAGTAGTCTCAATCTCTCTCTCTCTCTCTCTTTCTCTCTCTCTAGATCCACTTAATCGTCGTTCCAAAGCATTCTGGCGTCTCTGTGTCTAGAAGGACTTGGAAGAGAGTTAGAAAATCTATACAATCCCACCATAAATACTCAAGCTTTAAAAACGACTTAATCAGGAAATTTCAATAAGCGCGCACTCTCCCATTGCTCCTCTGAAGAATCAGTGTGAAATAATGGAGATCCACTTCGGGACGTCGGCCAGACGGATTGGGTGACAATAAACAAACATACCCGCCAGCCGGCAACAAAGGATTAGCCTGGTCTGTTGACCAGTCTGGTGTTTTCCTCTGTCCTCTTAACATGTTTAAATAAAGTTAGTTTGAAGGAGACTTTACCCTCTCCTTTCTGCTATTTAGTGATCTGATTTAAATCCTTGCAACATCCTACAAAAGAATCATCACTGCGAATTCTTCTACCGAATTTCGCATCAGTGTTTTGTGAAACGATTACCAGACTTTTCTTCACAATCAGTATAGATGATCTCTTAACTGTTTTTGAGTTTAAAAGATAGTACAAATGTGATATTGTGTACTGTTATAAGGTGCATATATTAAAAAAAAAAAGAAAAGGCATCTCCTTATCGTGCAACTGAAAGTTACTGATGGCTTGCGCCATTTATCGGAATAAATATAAACTATTCGTTGATTATTAATTATGACGAGGCTGACGAAGGCCAACAGCCCGAGACATGTACGTGGTTAGCTTTTCTTTATTAATCAAGAATGGGTATTTGACCAATTCTGGAATAATTAAAAATCAACGAATAGTTTATATTTATTCCGATAGATGGCGCAAGCTATCAGCAACTTTCAGTTGCACGATAAGATTTTTTTTTGTTATTTTTCGTTTATATTATGATATACTAGCCGAATGACCCGGGCAACGCCCGTGTTTTACCCGATTGAATGTTTTTATTCAAATACTATTTGTTACAATTATAAATTGGCGCCTTATATAAATGCATATATTAGTAGAGTATATAGTATTATATCTACATTTATATAGATGTGACATATATATCCCTAATGATAATAGTACTTACATATGTACATAAGTATGTGTATATATATACACCTTAATAGTACAAAATCTACATACCTATACTTTCAATATTTGCAGACCTATAATGAGGTATTGTTAACAATAGATTATTTAAGGAGCGACCCGCTCCAACACAATAGTTACAAAAACCGAAAAGCGAGTGGGGGGGAGCAAAGGTGGCGTGATCGTAGCCAACCATTAGGAGAGCGCGATTCCAAAAAAAAAAAGCAAACGGTGACAGAGATGAAGAATTATTAAGAACGCATGACGCTCGTAACTGTATATAGAATATGCATTAGCGCGCCATCTGTTATCAAAATTCGAAACTATTATAGACGCGTATGATTATTTTAAAAATAAAACAATTTCTACTCCCCTTACTGCAATGGAAAAATTAATGGGAAGGTAAGGCTCCTCAGTGGTGAACCCTCCCAGCGTTTTCGCTAGTTTAATCCACCATGGCGAAACCGCTGGGAGGGTTCACCACAGATGAGCCAGGCCCTCCCATTAATTTTTCCATTGCCGTAAGGGCAGTAGAAATTGTTTTATTTTTAAAAGAATTATACGCGTCTATAATAGTTTCGAAGTTTTTGGTTTGTAAAAGAGATTCGAGATAGAAACCTGAATAATCTCCCCATATATCAAACCTCAATCACTACCGTTAGAGAGTTGAAACGGTGCATTACAGATATTTACACAGATCTATTTGTGTAGTCCAGTATATTCGGAGGAGACGGCTCGACGTTTTTTATTGAAAACTCAGTTATATATAACACATATAAGTTATATTATATATGCATTATCTTAGTTCTGTTCGGTAAAGATCTTTCCCATATTTTGAAACTTCACATTAAATTCTACCCCTTTGAAATTGCAAACACCAGTTATTTTACTGTATAATAATTTATACTAGACCTTATATATTAGAATTAAAATGATACTTACCAAGTCGGTGGACAAGTGGGTAACACCCCCGATTCTCGACAGTCATGAACCGGAATTTAATACCGCGTTAACCTTTGTTTAATATGTGAATAACCTTCAAATATTGTTCATTGTTTCAATTATCATAAACTAGGTTGCTTTTGTTGAGCGGTACCTAATAAAGTGATTTTGGAACCGAATTAAAATGAATCCATTTAAGAATGGAAGTTTTTTCAAGAGATAGAGATTATATTTAATATATCTAGAGAGTTTTCGGGCTTAAAGAAGGCCCTTCTACAGAAAAACTATATTAACTTTTAATATTGGAAATTTGAAACTATTATAGACGTGTATGATTCTTTTAAAAATTAAACAATTTCTACTGCCCTTACTGCAATGAAAATATTAATGGAAAGTTGAAATTGTTTAATTTTTGAAAGAATCATACGCGTCTATAATAGTTACACATTTTCATAACAGATGGCGCGCTAATGTATCGTAATTGTAATATTATTAATAGACCAAACTATTTATTTTGTTTGGAATTTGATTATTCCTGACGGCTCATCCAGAAAGAAGCTCACCTAAACCCCGACACAATAGATTTGTAGCTATACTTCCTCAAATTGTGTATCTTACATTCCTTTCACAGTGATAGGCGCCTCTTGGAGATGCTTTTCTATAAGGTAATCGAGCTTGGAATTTGGAAACATTTTTTCATAGACTTCTGGAAGGGCGAGCCTTTTGTTTATATTATTATAGTTTATTGATATAAAGGACTTTGTTATGAATAAACCTTTTGCTTGAGGTTTTTAGATATTTTTATAAAGGACTTTGTGTATATTGCTAGTGTCTGTATCTTATGGAGTAATGGATTCGCGTTTCATATAAAATGAAAAGTGATTATTTTTTACTAACATTGGTGGGGAGATTTGACAACCATCATGACTGGGTGAAGTAGAACACATTATTGACTGTATTGACTCATCCATTGATTAACTCTACTCATGCCCAGCAGACACCATCAAAACTCAAGTTTTACAAGCTTGACACCTTAATATGAGTGAGTGGAGATAAGAAAGAAGAAGAAAACAAGCATTGGTTGTCATGGTTATCAATATTTCGCTTATGCTGGGTTATTCTGGTGTTCACATCTCCTCTATATACTCGCCTATATATTTGGTCCTACATTTTCTACATTCTATAGAGTAGATGGAATTATTTCTATTGCAAGGGTGCTCAATGATATATATATTGCCATGGAGCTTAATTGTCAAAGAACCTTTATTTCGGGAGTAACTGTAAAAAGGGTTATTTCAATATTTTAGATGGCGTGCTATTAAGATGGTTATTGGTGAATAAGGAAATTTACATATTGACTTGAAAATTGGCGTGTTTAGACTCCAAGATGGGTTGTGAAAATATATTTAAATGAATGACAAGAGTATCCGCAAGTTTTGAGATTTGTTGAAATGTTCTGGTTTGATTCGTTTTAAAGATTTGTAATAGTTAATAGGCAAGAACGCGTTTGGTTAAGGCCTGTACTGTGTTTATTTTGAGAGGGCAGTAGAAGAAAAATTGGAGATAGTTTGAATTGATAAGTGGTTTGTAATACACCACGGTTGTTTGGAACTGTTGCATGCGATTATTTTTAAATCTAGGAACGGAAGGGTTTTGCTTATTTATTTTTCGCATGTAAATATGATATTAAAATATTGGTGTGTTATAAGAATTATCACTTTTTATAGAATATAATCTTTAAGTATGTTTATCATTTTTGTGATAATGATAATAATGTTTTTTGCGTGTGTGATCCTCTAAATGTAAATAAAATTTAACTTTAAGATATTTAATGGTCAGACAATTTTTGATAAGATACTTCCTGTATTCCCCAAATTCGCGATCACAGGCCAAAGTTCAATACAGTAATATCAAATGCCTATATTTTCTTATACAGTATATGTTCGAATTTGAACATAGAGAGCTTAAAGCATTGGGTCGTCGTTGAGTGATCATTTATTGCACTAGCAATTATACACAACATATTTCTTTTTTAAAAGCAAAAGTATTGATATAATTTCTCTTATTTTGAAACATTTGGTTTTCAATTATAGACATATTATTTGTTTCCTCAGAATGGCTTTCTTCTGAAACAAGTCTTTTAGAAAATATTCAAAGGAATTCTCCAAAGAAGGGTCTTTTTTACACGGCAATCTCCGAACTGATAAAAACAGCAACTAAATCCATAAAATAAAGTATTTTCAGAAGTTATATTTGTTCCTTTTGTGGAAGCTTCTTTTAAAAACCTCTGGTCAGTCGTTTTAAGAGTTCTACAATCATTAGATTTGGTATGAATATAACTGTAAAAATTTAGAAGCTATTATTATTTTCTAAAGTTTTTCATCGATCGTATAACCCACATATAAATTCTTAAGAAATTTCAATATATATACGTTCATTTATTAAGGTGCAAAATAAAAAATATAGGCATGATAAGATTGGATGTTAAATAAGAAATATCGAAAATAAGAACAGTATAAACAGAAGAATAGATATCCCAGAAGAATTCTGCCATACTCCTAATCAAATATAAATAGCCATCATTATTTAAATCTCGAATATCCCGAATCAAAGTCCTAACCAATCGCTGCAAATGTCAAGTATCCGTGCATCACAATCTTCATATATTTTTTTCAAAAATAAAGATCATCGTTTAGTAACGTATAGAATAATCATGATGATATGAAACGTTAAAACGAGAAGCCTAAAAGTGTAGTGCGTTTTTTTTGTTCATATTTTGACATCACAATTTTCGGACATATTTTTCTTTCAACAGGTGTATTGAATAAATTTAAAGAAAAGGGTTATTTGACTTATATGGCCTATATATACTGCCACGTGTGAAAATGAGGGAAGACAAAACTTCAGGATGAGACAGCAATTTATTTAAGGCAAGAACAAACTATGAGGGATAAACAAAAGATAAGGAATGAGGGAAGTTTACAGAGTAGTAAAATAATAAATACTTTGCTACAATACTTTTCACTTATAACACACTATTGGCTATACATTATACTGGGTGAATATTAAGTTATTATAAATTTTCAAGAAGAACCAACCCTGGTAGCAATAACAACACCTATACATCTGGACTCTGAGTCAAACAGATTAGTTGATGTGTTCAGGTACATCTTACCATGCAGATTCAACACGATGCCATATTTCATCAACTGTAGTGTGGTAACAATCCACGGAAATCATTTTTCATGCGTTTTCAAGAGAACGTGCTAGTCCCAGGAAAGTAGAGGAAAACTTCAACGAAAGGAAGGTTCGTACAATACCGACAACATGCAGCCGTTCAATATCTGCTGAAACATAGCGTTTCCCAGACCTCGAATAAAGGGCATTTCCACATGCCTTAACACATCAGAAATATAACGGGGGCTGTTCAAAGTGTCGGAATGTTCACCAGAGTTGACTGAAAGGTTTATCCAATGGCGCCCCATATCAAAACACCAGGTGATGGGCCAGTTTGAAGATGTCGAATGCACGCTAGAAATGTGCCTCTCCACGCGCCAAACACTTAGCTTCCATTATGGCGCTACACACAGAATCTGATTTCGTTTGAAAAAAACGACGTCACGCGATTCCTGCGTCCAGCTTCGTTGTTTATCAGATTATTGAAGGCCCTCCTCTCTGTGATGTATAGTCATGGGTAGCCGAAGCCACTGTCGCGGATCTGACAGTTAAAGGTGCTGCTAACGTCGTCCAACTGTTCTTTCAGACACCTTTTGAGTTGATAAACTACGTTTCTTGACGCAGGGCTCTTGACGTGGCTGAACGATCCATTAAGGCCATGCGGGTAACATATCTTTCTTCTTTACTGTTAGTGGTAGCGAATTTCTGAACTCATCGATTCCAAATTCTTCTCATCGACTCTCATGATAGAAATACTACAGTACGATAAACGGCAATCTCCGAAGGCTATAAGTCTACCTCTATCAAACCTAGAAACGTGTTAGTATGCATTTCCCCTTCTTACACGAAGTATCACAACTTTATACAACAAAGCAACGTTTAAAATCCAATTTCCGTATGTTCTGTTTTTCACAACACACGTTTTTTTTTTTTTTATTCCTAGACACTTGGTACAGGCCATGATTGGTGGGTGAAAGTTGGCGACTGAATTTACTCTAAATGCACCACATATCTGGTACACATCGTAAGTTTAGATAAAGACGCAAATTTTTCATAAATGTCTTGAAATTCTAATCATGAGCTTATCACAACATCTTCTTTCTATCGTGTATAAATTTCACATCTTTAGAATATCGTCTTCATTGTGCAGCAAATACAATGACCAGTATTATTGTTTTTCGTCTCTATTGTGTTGTTATTACCTTATTGGTTCTTACATTTTTATTGATGCTATACGTTGAGAAAAAGTAAGCCTCGGAAGCTTCCAATAAACTACTGTTTTTACCACTTTGAATGTGTAAGTGCCTCGAGGTAGAGGGTAGGGAAGAGTCCACAAGAGGACGTGTAATGATTTCCGTTGCTCACACCTAATTGATCAACGTCCGTCCGTCTATTCAGAGGGGATGTTGCCATTGATGGCCCCGTAGTTCCACAGGCTGTCGCCAGGTGGCAGCGCTCCATAAATCACCGCTCACTAATTGCAGGAGGACGACCATCCTTCAACGGAGTTTTAATTGCTTCTCTGCTTTTTGAAAGTTTGTAGGTCGGTCAGAGTAATTACGGAACTTTCATCGCGCCGTCGTCTTGAGATGGCTGCCGGCATATTTATTGGAATCTTAATACCCTCATTTTAAGAAGGGCTGTTTTATTGATACCTCAGCAGGGTTGTGTTTATTGTGTCGCCTCTATCTTATTGCCGTCATTTCAAGATGTGTTTGTTTTCTTGATACCTCGCCCGGCTATGTTTATTATTTTGTTCCCATTTTATTGCCTTCATTAAAAGATGTGCTTGTCTTCTTGATACATCGCTAGATGTTTTGATAGAAATTTCTATCAACAGTTGGAAGTTACATTTCAACCACAGATGCCTGTCAGCGGGAATTATTCCACCTTATTTAATTCTAAAATATCCTATTCGCACGAAATGGTTCTTGGAAATTTGTTCTCATCTTATTGCCGGTATCTTAAGACAATTGACAATTTAAAGATTTTATTGACTGCTACTCAATGGTTACAGAAAAAAACGAAAGATTATAAAGGGGAAAATATATACAATTATAGAATGTACAAATTTCTTCAGCGAGGGAGGCTCCCCCACCTTGAGAAAGTCGAAAGTCCTCAAGGAAAGTGTCTTCTCGGACCTTCCTCAGTTCCACGCTGAGGAAGTACTTATTGATGCGTGTCTTAGCAGACGTCAGGATGGCCAAGACGTAGTCATCCAGGCCATGCCCGAAAATCCAGCCCAGCGGTCAGGGAGCCGCTGGATGATGATAAATGCCTCCCGGATGAGAGTCCTGATGCTGCGGCAGGACCAGTAGTAGTGAACATGTGGGCCAGCGACAGGTCATTGGACCCAGAGGTGACGCAAGGCTGTTGGACCAATGCCGGGTGGCGGGTACAAGGCGTGCAGTGCTAGCCTCACTGCCATGTCCGCGTTGTGCCCGGAGAAGGCACTACCGCCTTGCCGATGGCGTTCACTCGAAAGGTCCCGGCATATTTTCGTCGATTAGACGACAGAAGAAGCTGGTTAGCGACGCGACGTCGACCATGGCGCAGCGCGTTGACTGAGTGAGGGTGCCGGCTGGCCCGACGAAGTTCCAAACGCAGGCACCGATTCAGAAGAGCTATAAGATTGGGTGGCCGGGAAAGACGACAGCCACTGATGACAGGGAGTTTCAGGAGCTGAGGCGGTGTCACCGCCCGGTGGTCCAGCGTGAGGATGTCAGCGACCGCCTCACCGATCTTAAGCAGCAGCTGAAGCCGCGGTGGGTGCCGGGATATAGAGGTGTAGAGGGGTATACCACGCGCCGTTTTCGGCCAGTCAGGAGTAAGCGCTGCATCTGCCTCCCAGCGCAGCCAGCATTCCCTTTAAGAATGACAATCGTAGCTTTGTCCAGATGTCAATGAGCCCAAATCTTGCTAAGAGACAGACCTCACCAGACCTCGCCATTATCATAAGATGGGTTGTCTTCTTGGAACTTCTGCTAAGATGTGTTTATTTCTTGCTGCCAATCTTATTGGCCTCATATTGCAGTGGGTTGCCTATTAGATAACTCATTCGTCTGTATTTATTGCTTGGGTAACTTTTTATTAGTCATTCAAAGATGGATTGTCTTCTTGTTATATTGTCTAGCTGAGTTCATTCCTTGGTTTCTATCTTATTGCCGTGATTTCAAGATGGGCTGTCTGCTTGATAACTCGGCTAGCTGATAACTTGGTTTCCAACCTATTGATCTTCTTTTAAAATGGTCTGTCTTCTTGAAACATCTGTTACTCAGTGTTTATATTGCTTGGTTCCCATCTTAATTCCGTTATTTTATGATAGGTTGTCTTCTTGAAGCATCTGTTGGGTTATATTTATTGTTTGTATGCACGTTTGTGTGTGGTTTCCTTCATAATGCCTACATTTTAAGATAGGAATGCTTCTTTCACACATAAATCAGATTTCTACTGTCCTTACTGAAATGAAAAAATATTGGGAGGGATTGGCTCATCAGTGGTGAGCCCAGCAGTTTCACCAATCAAATCCACCACACCGCTACTTTAGAGCTCTAATTCTACACTGAAGGGTGGAATCTTAGAAATGGTATTTAAAAACCTATTCCCTGGGAGGGTTCACCAATGATGTTCCAAGCCCTTTCAATATTTTTCATCGCAGTAAGGACAGTAGAAATTTTATTTATGTGTAAATGAAACATTCGCGTCTTAATATGTTCATTTGTTATATATAGATTGCACGTTATATATTTATATTAATTTTAAGATGGGTTGTCATATTGATAGATCGACCAGCTGTGTTAATTGGTTGGTTTCTATTTTACTGCGGTAATGGTTATGTCCTGATACCTTGGTGAGAGATTTGTTTATCTCTGCGACATCTTGGAATGTGTGGTTCTTCTTGGCGCTGAAAAGTTGTGTCTCATAACCTTTCAAAGTGGTTTGATATAACAATTTGAATTCCTTTGTAAATTATTGCATATATATGAATAAAGTTGAAATGTACATAAAAAGAGAATTCACTCCGGACTATATATACAGTTGCCCGGCCATCCTTACAGCCCTCTATATGGCAGACATCAATCCAGAAGAGGACATCCATACGGACAAGACACCTCAATTGGCCGGTATTGTGATCAGGGTGCACGGACCGATCTGATCTACTCCATGGACAAGACACCACCACCACCATAAAAAGAGAATTTCCCTAAAGAAAAAAATAATAATTCAACATCGTTCGAAATATATATTTATATAAAATTATTATTTTTGACAATAATCTATTTAATTAATAGTAAAAATTTGTATTTAGTCGCGAGGTAATTAAATTTAAACAAGCCTATAGTTAAGGTATAATTAAAAACTCCAAATTATGTTCAAACAAAGCCCCGAGCTGACCAACTACTTAATGGAGAGAGTCCCTTACTTAATTCAGCCAGCTTGCTCCAAATGAATTCACGCGGAAGTTTGAATTTAATTTATTTCTGCTGAAGGCCGTTGAGTTGTTCCATTACTCTGTTCTTCCCGAAGAAATAGTATTTTAAATCGTTTTTTCTTATTGCTCCGGCTTTTAAGTTCCTATGTCTTTGTTTCTTCTTTGCCATTCTACTTAAAAAGTATTTCTGATTTAGTTTGACTATTTTTAGATTATTGTTTATTTTTTAGCTCTCTATATCATGACGCTTGGTCATTAATGTTTTTTTTTTTTTGTTATATTCTAAATCTTTTTTTTTTGTCCTTGTTGTTTTATCATTGTTAATCTTTTTAAGTTCCCAACAATTGTTTCTGTGTGTATTTTCTTTTTATTCTCAACAAATTTTGGAATTTCAATCTCAATACATTTTAATTACTTTTAGCTAATAATGTCCCTAGAATTTCTTTTTTCATCGTAGAGTTTTTACTGCATCCATACCCCCCTTGTTTAAATTTCTCAAATTATACACTGATTGATTCTGAATTTGCAATACAAAGAGTTACTCGGTAGAAACATATTCACATATCAGAATAAAGTTAGCTAGCCGAGTTATGCAAATTATCCATCTATATTATGGGAATGTTCAATGAGATATAAGAGAAGTAACTTCTGCATTTTTGAATATATTTACATCTCTCTGTCTGACAGGGAAATTATTTGAAATATTTGTTTTTCGCGCGCCAGGGAAAACGTTTAGTATCAGAGAATGCCAGACCACCGCCAGCCGAGGCAGTTCTAGCAGACAGACGATTTTACGAGAGGTGATTGGACTCAGAAGGGCCGGTTGGTCCATACGTCAAATCTCTACGGACAGACACCTCGACGTATCCAGTCCACCAGCTATGGCGAAGATGGTTGGAAAAAGGAAATATGGTTAGATTGAGGGGTGCTGGTAAGGCCAGAGTGACGTCAGCACACGTGGGCCGATGGATCCGTCGAACGACGTTGGCGGCCCCACTGTCCGTTTCTATCGCCATTTCCAGGCTGTGCCTGAGACAACCTTGATTCTACCATATCGGAAATAACCATTATATGCAGATTGGTTCCTGACGGCCTGCACTCATGACGACCGTTAAGAAGACACCTATTGTCCCAACGGCACAGACACTTCGTTCCCAATTTTTTGGGATAGAGCCATGTGGACAAAGGAATGGCACAGAATAGTGTTCTCATGCATACTTTAGCCACGTTTTAAAAGTTAGAAGAGAAAACGAAAATATAACGTGGTGAGTTTCTTTTTATTAAAAATACAAGCTTTCAAGCAAAATGCTTTTCTTCAGGTAATCCAAGAAAAATATGCGGAGAGGTAAATACACCCAACTAAGTAAAATTTGAAAATTAAAGCGGAATTGCCACGAACAAGCACGTATCAACACACCTAGAGAGCGAACGAGAAATTCATTTTAAAATAAGTTTAAAATAAATAAAATATATACATAAATCGGGAAAACACTTGAGGTTAAAATTCCTTATGCGGGGTCCATGCTATTACAAAAAGCTATGTACTGCGGGGGTAGTTCTATTTTTCTATTGAGGCTCGGAATTTTATTGGAAACCAAAGCCTCCAGGACCAGTCGTTTATATTTTCCGCTTATGTTACTGTAAATACATTGGGTGTCTGTGAAATCAAATGAATGCTGTGTTTCTGCCATGTGCTGATAAATCTGGGAACGGCTGTCTTTGTTCATCATGTTTCTATTGTGTTCTTTAGTCCTGATTTCTATGGTTCTGCCGGTTTCACCAACATAATGTAGTTCGCAATTTGAGCATTTAATTTTGTACACTGCGTTAGAGACGGATAGTGGGTCCTGCTTTTTAGAACTTTTTGTGATGGGATGCCGGAGTTTGAGTTCGACGGAAGGTGAATTACTAAAATGCGTGCGAACACCGTATTTTCTCAAGAAACGGGCAATATCGACGTTGGTTCCGGAATACGGGAGAACGCAAGTCGATTTGTAAACGGTTGGGATTGTATATGTACGTTGTTGGTACGTATGGTTACGATAAATGTTATTTCTCTCGACCGTCCTAAAGATTTCTAGAGAACAATGAGTAGAGATCCTTTTTGTTAGTGTTTTGATAGTTGTGATCTTATGAGATGCAGGTGCATGAGAACCATAATGAATATACGTGGGGTTAAATTCTTGTTTGTAGTATACCGTGGTTTCTATGTTGCTGCCGGTATTGATGACCAGTACATCCAGAAATGGGATGACACCATTTTTGTCCTGGTTTTGGGTGAACTTTAGGCATTCGTGATATGCGTTGAGGGCATCTGTGATGAGGGAGTTATTAGCTTTGGGATACATGCAAAATATGACATCGACATATCTTATCCATAATTTAATTCCTAGGTCATCACGGTTCGTGATCCAGGAGTCAAGACCAGACATTACGAGTTCAGCTGCTATGCTTGATAAAGGGCTACCCATGGGGGAACCTCTCTTCTGTAGGTAGTAATGACCGTCAAATTCAAGGGTGTTCATATTCAAGCATATTTGGAATAGGTCTGTGATGGTGCAACTGTGGGTGTGGGGGAGATCGGAAGAAGCCAGGAGTTTTCTGAGTTCTTTGATGATGAGGTCGTGGGGGAGACATAAAAATAGGGATTTTACATCATACGTGCAGATGGAGTAGTTTTCTGAGTTATCTATTTCTTTTAATTTGTGGATAAAGTCGCTTGAGACTTGAATAGAATGGGAATTATATGTCTTGATCAACGGTTTTAAGACATCTGAAAGGTATCTAGCCAGGTGTGCTGCAGGGGAAAGATGATATGCAACAATTGGTCTAAGAGGGATGTCCGGTTTGTGTACCTTCGGGAGGCCATAAATATAAGGAGTGTTGGAGAGATTTGAAGTATAACTTTGAAATTGTGCGGAGGTGATTTGGTTAGTTCTTTTCAGGCGACTTAGTGATGACTTGTAGGCCTTTTGGATGTTGCTGACTTGGGCAGGTGAAGTACCCTCGAAAGTATCCAAATCGTCTAGGATGGCCTGCATTTTGCTCTTATATGCTTCCAATTTGAGAATCACGACCTGTGAACCTTTATCTGATCTGGTGACCACTATGTCTTTCTGATCTCTCTGAGGGATTTCAAGGCTTTGACTTCATTCTTAGAGGAATTGTGGCTAGGGTTTGAGTGGCCGGAGGCGTATAGTTTGTTGGTGATTGTGGTGCGGATATGGTATTTGTCAAAATTACTTTGGTTCTGTAGAGAAGATTCAACACAGCTGATGATGTGTAAGGGGTCTTGCTTAGTGGGTAGTCTATATTTGAGTCCTTTGGTTAAGAGGGAAATGTGATCTTCAGATAGGTTGATATTGGCAAGGTTTAGTATAACATCTTTCTGGATGTTATGGCAGGAGTTGTAAGAGGGAAATTGGTATTTCTGTGTCCAGAATTCAAATTTCTTTCGATGTCGGTTTTCGATAAACTGATCGAGCTGGTGAACGCGGGTGGTAATGCCGGAGATTAGGGATGTAAGTTCTTCAAATGGAAGTCTGGTGGCTAGAAGTGAGAGTAGTCCTTTTACTGTTTTTTGAAGGAATCTGATTCTGGATATAGAACCTCGGATTCTTGAGTATAATAATCTCTTTTGAGTTGTTCGTATGACAGTAGCAGAATAGGGATTTTTGACGGGATCTTTCAACCTTAGTGACGGCGGGATAAAATCGTTTTGAAAGCATTTGCGGTTAAAAATTAAATGCCGACGCCTTTTGGCAAGTTGAAGAGATTTCTTGGAGAGCTGTTCTTTGTAAAAAGTGATAAAAGAAAAGTTAGGATCAGGCATACTTTAGCCACGTTTTAAAAGTTAAAAGAGAAAACGAAAATATAACGTGGTGAGTTTCCTTTTATTAAAAATAGTGTTCTCATATGAATTTCGCTCTGTTTAAGCAATGGCAGCCACTGAGTAAGAGTTTAGCCCCGTCTTGGTAGCGCCGTCTAATTCAGTTGCATTTGTGGACGCCGCACCTCACGACAACGCGACATTGTGGTTTGGGAGCCATCGTCTATGAAAGCAGATCACCATTGATTCGTATTGAGGGAATTATGACGGCACAACGATATGTGGATGACGTGCTGCGGTCGGTGACGCTACCCTTCCTTTAGTGGGTGCCAAATGACATTTTCCAGCAGGATAACACCCGACCTCACACAGCACGCATCAGCCAACATGTCCTGTATGAAACCTCGGTACTTCCATGGCCACTAGTCTCTCCTGATCTCTCACCTATAGAACACGACTGGGATCTAATTGGACGTCATTTGTGTACGTTGCCACAGCCGTGTTCAGAAGATGAACTGTGGCTGATGGTTGACACCCATCCCTCAGGACACCATTAAGTCAGTAACAAGACGTGTTGACATAGCGGTGGTCCCACAACATATTGAGTGGACAGCGATGTCACTCAGTGTATAGGTATATTCTGTATACGTTACTGGTATTCTTTACAAATTTCACTAATTTTGTTCCCTAATTCTTGGTGTTGCAAATTCAGTGTCACATAGTGTATTATGATTTATTTAAGGCATTCGATTGGTGCTTAAAACTAAACTTTTCTGCATTTAATTATTTATTTTTCACACTTTTTAGCTTCATATTATCCTTCTGTAGAAAGAATATCTTTATTATATCACTGTTTAGTTTGATTTTCTTACAAGTCTTGTATTTTTACCTTTATATATACGAGGTGTGTTCAAAAGGTATCGCGACTTTTGTGTTTTTTTTTTCAAAAATTATTTATTTATTCATGAATACCTATTTTGTCCCCTTCAAAGTAATCCCCATGAGATATTATACACTTGTATCAACGGTTTTTCCAATCTTCGAAGCACTTCAAAAAATATTTTTTTTTTATTATCTTTTTCAGCTCCTCCTTCGATGCCGTCTTTATCTCGTCAAGCGTAGCGTAACGTCGTCCTTTCATGGGCCTCTTCAGTTTAGGGATCAAGAAAAAGTCACAGGGGGCCAGATCTGGGGAATACGGTGGCTGTCACATCATTAGTGTGTTGTTTTTGGCCAAAAAGTCGCGCACAAGCAACGATGTGTGAGCAGGGGCGTTATCGTGGTGCAAAAGCCAATTTTTGTACTTCCACAAATCCGGGCGTTTCTGGCGGATTGCTTCGCGCAAATTGCGCATATGCACCACGCCCCTGCAATCGAAGAAAACTGTCAGCAAAACTTTCACATTCGACCGAACTTGGCGCGCTTTTTTCGGTCTTGGTTCGTGCGGCAGCTTCCATTGAGATGATTGAGCTTTGGTTTCCACGTCATAACCATAAACCCACGCTTCGTCACCTGTTATGACCCTCTGGAACAAATTTGGGTCGTCGCGGACAGAGTCCAACATCTCATTAGCAATGTTCATGCGATGCTGTGTTTGGTCGCAATTGAGCAATTTTGGTACGATTTCGCGGCGACCCGTCTCATGCCCAAATCATTGATAAAAATCGAATGGCACGAGCCAATCGATATGTTTAGGTCCTCAGCAACTTCTCTAACGGTGATTCGACGATTGGCCAATATCATTTTCTCCCCTTCATTAATTTTTTCGTCTGTTGTTGAAGTGCTCGGGCGTCCAGCACGCTCTTCGTCGTTCACATCTTCTCGTCCTTCTGAGAACATTTTGCACCACCGATAAACGTTGCTTAGGTCTAAGGTAGCTTCTCCGTATGCCACAGTCAACATTCGGAATGCATCCGCGCACTTAATTTCGTTTTTCACACAAAATTTGATACAGGTTCTTTGATCCAATTTTTTTAATAGGTAAAAATCGAAGACGATCCAAAACACCTGCAAGCAAAGCAGCTGTCAACAATTAAGTGAACATTCAAAATGGCCGAGCTTGTCGGCATAAGTGAGAGACATGAGTACCAACATAAAGCCACAAAAAGATCGAAATTCGAATATACGTAACCCGCGAAAATTCAAAAGTCGCGATATATCGTAGTTTTACATTATTTATATGTTGTAATATATTCCAATATCTAGTTAAATCCCCATGTGTTGTATATTTATAGTATAATTACCAAAACTACATAATATAATTCGATTGAGTGACAGTCGGCGCCAGACAGTAAAAAGGTCCGAAAAACATGTCGGGGTTACCAGGTGTGCCCCTTTGGCTCAAAACAGATCAGTCCGCTTTGAGACACGATGATTGACAGACTCCCCTGGACAGACCTGCCTTGGCCGGTGTCGGCATCACTCTCTCGCCATCTCTGTGGTGACATCCAACATGTCTTTGGTACAATACAATCACGTCTGAAACCACTCTAACATTGAGGCCACAACGACTGCAGCTAACATGCCACACTACAGTCATCCTACAGAATCGTCTACATCACAACATATATTTATGTATAATTATTTATAAATTCTCTTTTGATTAAAATTATTTTCAATATATTATAATCGCTTTTCCTGATTGGATAACTTACAGAAATTACCATCTATTTTATTTTTAAGAATAATTTAGTCTATAGAGTTTAAACTGTGTCTATCATTTTTTTATTATTGTTTTCTATGCGTCTAAATTGTACTTTCAAATCTTCTTCATAGATTTTGAATCGATATTTGATATGTTGACTGTAAAGAGATGATATTTTGACTTATAAAAAATTGTAATTTGAATAGATCAACTATATTTTTATTCGTTCAAAAAATGAAAATAATTATCTAGATGCAGATTCATTATTATAATATTTGAAGAATATATTTTATGTATGTGTGTTTTTATTATTCTAGTTTAATATAGTTTTTTTTTTTTGCACTTTCAAAGCAACATTTTACACTTTGGTAACAACATTTAATACTTCAATGACATTTCACACTTCACAATAACAATATTTTAGACTTCAATAAGAACATTTTATACTTTAATAAAAACATATTACACTTCACAATAATAATATTTTACACCTTAATAACAAATTTTAATTTATATTCGACATTTTTTTATTTTAAAAAATTGAACAATAAACTTTAGATATATATATTTTTTACCTTTTATCGATATACTTTAATTTTAAATAAAAGTAGTCTCTAGTTTAAATTCTTTCAATATTCTTCTATCTTCAACGTAGGTTAGAAAACACTCCCGGTTTCATTTGCAGTAAAATATATTTTTTTCTTTTCAGAGAGATGTGGCGGAGTTATTTCCAATCGAAGGTTTTTTCACCGCCGGAATGGAGTTCAGAGAGGTGATTGCGATTTATAGAAAAGCTTGAGATAAACTTTGAGACCTCACTTTACCTACTTCTTTTTTATTGTCTAATTTTTGTTGCTTGGATACTCCTGTGATAGATGGTAGAAAAAGTGTTTCAAGGAAAAAGTGAAGAATCGACTTTTATTAATGACAAGCTATTTAATCTTGTCCTCTAAAATTCCATATATTTGACTTCTCTAGAGAACCCTTGGCGAATTTTACTATACCCGTAGTCACTAATCAGTTTACGGTGGTACATTTCAAGGTTGACACAATTTAAAGCCCAAAATGTGGTAAGCTTTTCTTGTTTAAGCAATTATGGGTTTAGGCCAATTTTGGAATAATTAAAAATTAACGAGTAGCTGATGTTTATTCCGGTATACTTTCAGTTGCCCGATAAGGAGATGCCTTATTTTCTTTTCTTGATTTATGAACCTTACCCCAGTACAATATCACATTTGTACTATTTTTTCACAATTTAATGTGTCCACATTATTCACATTTAGTTAGTTTTCTAAGTTCGCCCATTTAAAATGACGCCCATCAAATTTGGCGCATCTTAAAATTTAAATATTTCATATTTACCTAATTACAAGTTGTTACATTTTTAAGGTTGATATATTATAGAATAAATAAAGCTTTCAGGGCTTAGTTTATTGTTCAAAGTTGACATATTGAAAAGTTTACATAAATCATCGCGTCGATACAAATCAAAATTGACAAATATATCATTTTTTATACTTTAAAGTTAAGACGTTTGATGGTTAACAAATTTTGATTTTAACTTAGTACGAGTTCTATGTATTTAAAAGTCGATACAATTCAGAATTTACATATTTACAAAATTTACACACTTTCATAATCGATTCATTTCAAGTTGCATATTTTAAGGTTGACTCCCTTCAAATTTTCTCCATTTCAAAGTTGAGACATTTCAAATTTACAATTTTTAACATTGAGAGGCATCAAAGTTGACTTAATACTGGTTAATTTCAAAGTGACACATTTTAAAGTTGGCATTACACATTGGTTCATTTGAAAGTTTATACATTTTTCACGTCGGCATATTTTAAACCTAAATCACTTCAAAGATGTAACATTTCTAAATTTATCGGCGATACCATCAAATTGTGTGCTAAAGCATTGGCCATCCGCGAGGATGAAACGCAATATCATGAAGCGTTCTAGGTTATATAAAGTCTTTAATTAAATAGTCAAAGATTCAGATATTTCTGTCATATCTTCAGACTCTTGCGTCATCAGGAAAGGTCTGCATTTCCAAGGTACTTGAGGGAAGACTGCTCTATAGAAACACGCGTCGTCTATTTATAGTTCAAGAGGTACTGAAGGGTCCTTCAAGATGGTAGTTCTATGATACCAAGATAAGCGTTTAGGTCAATTTAGGATTAACTACATTTCATCATTATTTTGCCAAAATGTACAAATGGGAAATTTATATAATTTTAAAGATCTTCAAAGATATGGTTGGAACCAATGATGTTTATATAATTTTCTCTGTCCCGTGCAATCCCGTGGATATATATGGATAAAGAATTTAGTTGATGAATTGTCAGTAGTAATGGGCTGTTGGTTTCATCTTCTATTTGCGCATTCAGAGGGACAGTAGAGGCAAGGCCAAGCTTTTACAATTGTTGTTTATAGATGTCGTCCATTTCTAGATAAGCATTGCTCTCAACTAGGATTGTTTTATTTTCCTATCCTTTTTTAAAAAACAAAATATTAGAACAACAAATATTACAATATTTGTACAATTTGAAAGACAAGATAGCATAAATGATGATTAAAGCACAAATCCGTTTTTTATTATTATATATGTTATGAATATTTTGTGTTTTGTTGTTGAAAAGGATAGGAAATTGAAGGTGCAGTCGTGAAAAAATAGGAAATAAATTATTTACTCATCGAGTAGTTTTATTTTGAATTACTTGAAGTATATTATACATAAAATTATTTTTTACAGTAATATAGAATTTATAAAATGTATTCTCTCTATAACATGAATCATGAAAATTTCTCTTATAGAATTGTAAATAGTTATAAAACGAAGAGAATTTTTTTTATTTTTACTATACATGGGCTACAAGCTTTCGGGCTTCACGCCCTTCGACGGGTACAGCGCCCGTCGAAGGGCGTGAAGCCCGAAAGCTTGTAGCCCATGTATATAAAAAATAAAAAAATTTCTCTTCGTAACTATTTAGTATTCTCTCTATACTCGTGAATCAAAAATAAGTAACTTTACATATTTACAACAATATTCAAAGTGGTATTATGTTCTAAATCTATGGTCAAAAATGCAGAACAGTCAATGAATGAAAATAAAATTTATTTAAAAAAAATAAATAAAATATTTGCATTTTAGATTATATAATATATATATATATATGTTTGTAATATAAATATATTTTAAGTTTTCACTCACAGCAAATATACGGCGAAAATGTGTTGAAGTTGGCTAAAATTAACATTTTGCCGCATATTTGTCAACTGAATATATAAAGAAATCAGGGTATTCACACATTTTTATGCTTGAAAATATTTATACTTTTGAATTATAATAGAAAATCAACTATTTCTTTTGCATTTTACTGCAAATATATCTTGAAAAAATCCTGAGAGAACAAATCCATTCTGTTTGTTCGATCCCTAAACAAATAATTATTCAAATTCCAGAAAATCGTAAATTAATTAAGCACGCTGAGGTGTTACTCGGTGGAATAAAAGTCTCAGGATGTTGATTAATTTTCAGGAAAGAGCTGTAGTTTCATTTTTATAAAAGAAAATAAAAATCTTGGAGTAATTAAATTAGAACACGGGGAGTTCCAATTAACGCTCCATTGGATGCCAAAGGAATATCAGCTCTTGTACTGCATCCAAAGGTTGCATTGTATTTTAAATGCTGCATTGTATTGCACCGTAATCTTGTATTTCAACTTCAGGACTGAAACTGATTCTTAATAAAGTATATTGCATCGTCACAAGCCTTATACTTTATGATCTTAAATTTAGTACTATTTCATCAGGGCCTATAGAGTATCTTTGGGCACTATAGTGCATCCTGGGGTCTTGTAATGTATGTTCATATACTCATCCCGATACTGTATCTTCAGTACTGCATCGCCGGGCAGTATATTATATTCAGAACTTTTATTGCATTATCCTACTCCTAATTCAGATACTGTACCTTCAGGCCGTATACTGCATATTTGGCCATTTTACTGTATAACTGCACTGCATCGTTAGCGTATACTGCATCGACAGGCCTTCGAATACAATATTCCAATAATTAGTTCTTGTACTTCATCTTCTCTAACCAAGCAACCTCACCACAAACTTAAAGTTTTTTACGTTCGCATCTAACTTACAATTTAGACATGAACACACAACATTTCATTTTATCAAATTACAGAGTTTAAGGCAGGGAAGAATTTCGTCTGTGACGGCCTCACCTACAGAGGACGCGCCTTATAGGTTTACTCACTGCGGCGACTGGGTGAGCGGCTGGGACGGCGAGAAGGGGATTGTGAAGTTCTTCTGGAGGCTTGTGATCTTCCGCGGTGGGGATATGGCGACGGATTTCTAAATCTTCTTTGGGATAATTCGCTTCCTGATTCGCCCATGGTGTAATTGTCCGTTCTCGGTCTTCCGAAATCCACTGTCTATCTTACAAGTCTGGCATCCGCAAACGCTGGGAGTCTGTCTCTGCAATAACGGGCAACGTGGCCAGGGCGCCCACAGTGGAAGCAGATAGGTCTGTCATTTTCAGTACGCCACTGAGTCTTCTGGTTATTTGGTGGCCCTTCGGTCCTTCGTCGGTAACCTTGATCGTTCTGGGGGATGTATTGACGCCGAGGGCGAAGGATCTCGGGCTGACGAGGGGCAGAGATATGAGTCAATGTTTGCTGGACTTCACTACGAATGACATCCCGTAGGTCAAAAGATGGAGTATCTAGCCGAATCTCCTTTGTTTTCAAATATTTCTAACAACTTCATTTTAAATTTATCCCATGCATTCAATATTTCCTCGAAGTTTTCTAACCAGCACTTCGCTGTGCCAGTGAGGTAGAAGATGACGTTGGCCAGACACATGGAGTCATCCCATTTGTTGTATCGCGCCAAACGCTGGAAATCTTTGAGCCTAAGCTGCGAATACTTCCCACGCTTTCTCGAGAAGACAGTTGGATCTCTCCACCGATGGCAGGATGAGCGACCTTTTGGTTTTTACTATCTCTCCATTTTCTTCCGAGCAGGAAAAGCAAGCACTGTTGATAGCTCTGGTTGCAATCCTTGAAGGCGACGACTTCCTCTGGTGACCTTCTCGTTACCCGGCTTCTCCACCAATATTGTTGCGATAAAAATAATTAAATACGTGTAAACTCCCGAATAACTTTAAAATATTTATTTATTTAGTTATTGGAAAAATAATTTAGATATAAAATAAAGGTTATGCTATACATACGCCAAATCGACTCTGAGTTACAGCGAGAAGCGAAAACCGAGTTTCTTACCCTTCCACGGAGGAAGTACCAGAAAACTCAGCTCCACTGACATTATTATAAGTGACATCTGTCAGATTTAAGTTGTGGGGAGCCAATTTCTAAAATATATTCTGTAAATGTTATATATCATATTCTGCAACTGTTTAGGTGCATGCACCTTACCTAGTCTTTAGCATCCTTCTGGTGCTGGATCATATATATGGTTTCTGTAAGTTTTCTACCCCGTAAACAGGTTCAACATAGCATTGGTGAAATCAATGGCCTGTCATTGGATCATAAGCTAGCAAGGTTCTAAAATAATCTGTTTACATTACTGGAGAAGAGGTTTCGGTGTAGTCTGTCCCATATTTC
Source organism: Cordylochernes scorpioides (assembly GCA_030710605.1). Taxonomy (NCBI): domain Eukaryota; kingdom Metazoa; phylum Arthropoda; class Arachnida; order Pseudoscorpiones; family Chernetidae; genus Cordylochernes; species Cordylochernes scorpioides. Next base: position 120,147,131 of record CP092864.1, read on the forward strand.
TGAGGACATTCCAAAGCAACAAGAGTTGTTTTGTAAATGTCCTGATTGGTTTCAAGATCAAATTTCTTTGAAAATATCCATTTGAACTTAATAAGATTTAGTTAATTCAATAAGGTTTCACTAATGATGGTCTTGAAAATAATAGATTTCCTCATCTATTGCAACAAATATTCCAGATTATGTGGCACATTCAAGTTTTGACCTTTTATGTTTAAATATTAATATTTTCTATGAAATGTATATACGTATACACATGTGTATAATATAATTCAGATAATTGTAAAGTGAAGAGATATCATAAGTATAGAGAAGTTAATATATAAGAGGATTGTTTTGGAGATATATATATATATATATATATATATATATATAGATGGAAATTTTGCCAGGAGGAAATTGATCCATAGAAGGAGAGGCGCCCTATGCTTATATATATATTAAAAATGAAAAAGGCATATCCTGACCAGGAGCACATGTGCTTTTCAGAAGGCAGAGCGCCATTTTTTTTAATATCAACACCTGACCTTTTTATTTATTTTTTTCTATTGGTTTTTTATATATATACATAATTGATAAATAATTGGATATAATTTAAAAAGAAGCGGAGTCTCGGCATTTACGCGTCATTTGCTGGATAGAAAAAAGTAATAAGCTAAGAGAAAAGTTTATAGAAGATACCAAAGCCAGAACCATGATAATAATGTATACACCGATAATTATTTTTTTAAAGGCATCTTATCGTGCAACTGAAAGTTGCTGGTGGCTCTCGCCATTAAATTAAAGCCTAGGTGAAGAAAGATTTTTTCCTAGCTTCTCTCTTGAAGAGGGATGATAATTTTGCTTTGATTATTTTTTATTCTTTGGTTTTTAAAACTCATACTAATGACGACGATCTAGTGTGAAAAAATGGAAATAAATACAATTTAATATACTTTTAAAATTATAGTAACCTAAAATATATCAAATATAGACATCTTAGACTATAATGAATTACCTTTCAGAGATTTTCCAAACTATCGACACATGATATTGGAATCAAAGGCCACACGACATATTTCTCCAATGGAAATTGTGGGATTTGGAACAAGACTGAATTTAAATGGCATCATTTTCTTCAGCCCAAGCACAAAGGTGTATCCCTGGGGTAATATGGGAGGATCTCGATGACTTTTTAATATCATATCTTATACGCCTCATTTTTTATAGCATTAATGGCTTTGTGATCCGCTTGTTTTATCCTTTTGGTTTCTTCGGGATCATTCTAAGGTATACCGCGTGTAATAAGACTATGCAATTTACGGGGAATATATTACGGATATTTTCATATACCCAATACTCTTACATATTGGAACATCTAGGTATATTATGCTGCCTACATATTCTCAACATTCCGAGGAAATTTCAACTTCGCAGTTCTCCTGGATAAACAACATTCGTCTCATCTTATCTCAACATTCGTCATTCGTCTCATTTCCCTTCAAACACATACAATTATAGAGGGATCGCTATTTAAGACATCAGAACTGTCGTATATTTATATTTTAATTATATAATATTGTATATAATATATTAATATAATAATAATATTAAATCCACAGATTATTATTCTGCGATATATTGTATATATCATTGCATATAATTTATCATCATATAATTCGATTGTTAACTTGTAATTCTTAAGCTTGCATCTAATACGATGTTATTAATAAAAGCCATTTAAATAAATAATGCCTAAAATATATTTCTACTTTTACATCAACCTAAATACACCACAAGAATGAATACCATTTCGGTTATTAGACCAATACTTTCCAATCTCTTATCTACCCAATACAAATATTCTGAATAAAATCCAAGTCGTATTTAAGAGATATAGATTCGAAAGTTCCAAATTCAAAATTAGTATTAAATGTATAGTTTTTAAGGCAAACCCATTTTCTCTCACTCTAGTTTTCAAACTTAGTGAATTAGCATTTAAACCTTTTTTTATGTTAATTGAATATATGCAAATATATATGCAAGTACTTTTAAGTTTTAAGGAAAATATGTGTGGTGTCATAATTTTTAGAAATTTTATAAATTCAATTGTAAGTAATACAGAATAGCAAACTAATTCTGTAAAAATATAAAGAAAAATAAAATAATAAATTTGATTAATAAAAATAAAGAACACCTATCTCTCGACAAAATAAATGTCAAGACTCTATCTATTCTTCCATTCCATTCATTCCATCTATATTTTTCCATAGATTTGGCCTAGCCACTAGCCAGCTAAACACCTCTTTGACGGATTGTGAAAATTACATTTGTTCTTTTTTTGGATCTCATGGAATAAAGCCTGCTCTGGACTGAAGAGGGCCATTAGCCCGAAACCGTGGTCTCTAGGTGGGCGCTTCTCAGTTTGCCAAAGCTGGTGTTGTTGCTTTGTCACTGAACCGAGGCCACTAGTTTCTGGCGATGGTCAATAGATGGCGCTCAGTTTTTTATAGATCATTTTTCTCTCGGCAAAATTTCAATCTATAGTAGATCAGAATTATAGAAAGGTACACTATGTAGGTTTAAATAAATAATGTTTGTTTTATATATTTTAAAATAACAAATATTTTATTCTCTCTGATGAAAAATTCATTAAAAACCTAATTTGCATATATTATCTCTAAATATATATTCTGTCTACTTTTTATAATTAGTTTTAGGTTAATAAATTGATTAAGTTGTGAATAATACATATTTAATATACTTATAGACTTTCTAAAAACATATATTCAATATCCCGCATGTGTTTCTTTTGAACGAATTCAAATGTCGTTCTACAATCATAAGCCGCATTATATTGTATTATATATTCAATATATTTAGAGTCAGTTTATGAACCAAAGTGAAATTATACAAAGTTGACAGAATTATTATATAACAGACTAAGAAAATGTAGGTATAAATGCCAAACAGTTATATTTCAGATTTAATCGAAAAGTTAAAACCAAAAATGAATGCAATATACACTCACGAATAAGACTTATGGAAGTGGAAATTCTTAGTGTCGCCAGACGTGTTTATTATTATTTTTTTTTAAGGAGACAGAGGCAATTTTGTTCGCACTTGGTTATCTCGTGTGTCTTCAATAAGGTAACTGTGTATCAAATATCTGTCAGAGTTATAATCCCGATATATACATGATAAAATGTACAACTTCCATAAGTTTTGTTAATGAGTGGGTTATGTGAGGCCAAACGTCTCACTTTTTAGGAAATTTTGCTCATGAGTTGGATGCGCATCTTTGTAAGTGAGCTGTCAAAGTTAACTATTGATGGACTTATGGACTATCTGAGACGTATCAATTGTATGTAAAGTCTTGGGTGATTATCATTATCTTGTTTGTGTTAATTATTGAAGACCAATTCTCTAGGAACTATCTTCATTGATAGGGATGTTGTAATATATGATTTGGCTGTTTCTATGGATTTCCATGGAGATGGTTATTTACGATAGCGTGGTTATCTGGTAAAGAAAGCTGTTTATTATTTTTTAATTCCGATTTGTTCATCTTCACATGTTCTTCTAAATATTTCTCTATTTAGCCTATGTGTAAGTGGATGTTTAGGAACTATACTGGATTTTGTAAACCCGGTTTATATTTATTTTTTCAGGTTGGAGCTAGGTTTTCTTGGTGATGGGATGGGGAAATTGTTTGCTGTTACTGTACCGTGTCACTTTGCGATGTCGTTTGAGAATCCTCTTTGGACTATGGCTGGAAGACGATAGGAAGATATTGTTTGAGATGAAAGATTTATTGAACAATTGGTCTGTTGGACTGTTAATGAAGTTGATTGGATGATAATTGTTAATTAAAGGTTTAAGTAATTTGGGTTGTTTAGTCGTCAGATCCTGTGTGTTGTTTGAATGAAGATGAATTATTCTGTGAGCTTTGAAGGTCATTTGTTGATTGGAAGTTGATTCAGAGAAAATCATAACCACATCAACCCATAGTTTAATTCCTGACTTTTCAGTGATTTCCTGTCACTTCAGAAAATTGTGTAGGTATATAACTCCGCCTTTGCCGGTCTCAAGTCCGGATGGAAAAGGAGAAGGGGGAGCAGTAACAAGCTTGCTAAAAAACCTGGGCTCAGCTGGCCCGGCTGATAGTACCCTGTAAGGGCTCCTAATCCAGGGATACAGGATGAGCAGCGTTTATATTCCATGTTAGGAGCAGCTGCATATGTCGTCTGTTCCTCATGTCAAAGGCGGCCATTTTATATTAGGTCTGCCACTGAGTAGTGCTCCCAGTCTTAATGACAAAGGCAGACGCTTTCTACTTCACCCACTCATGATGGTTGTCAAATATCAAGCTTTACAAGCTTGATGCCCTAATATGATTGAGTGGAGATAATAAAGAAGAAGAAGAAGTGCATGTAAATAAGTAGAACTAGGATTCAATCATTCCCAAGAAGAGAGTGACAGGAAGTCATTGAAAGGTCGTGAGTTGAACTATTGGTTGATATTCTGTGAGCAGTGTAGTTACAATGAATATTTAAGGAATAGATATCCAAAGGATTTAATGATTAGAATGTTTTTGTATATGAAGACTTTGGTTAATGCTGTATCCCTTTTGTGACAGACTAATGATCTGGGATTAATATTCTGGGATTAAAACTATATTTTTAATTCCACATCTCAAATATACATATAAAATTTCTTAAGGTTTACTTGAAATTATTTTCTATATTGTAAAATACAAGGTTTTCCAAAAGTTCGTAAACACTTGCAAAAAAATTGAAATACCAATATTTTTCGCCATAATATTATTCTCCGTTATGTATAATGTATTATGTATAAAGTAATTGTATTATGTATTATATTATGTATACGCCGTAATAATATTATTCGCCGTTATGTATAATGTATTTGCATTATGTATAAAGTAATTGTATTATGTATTATTCTATATATGTTGTATACATATACGCCGTAATAATATTATTCGCCAAAAAAAAAAGTAATAAGAAAAATAACGTTTATATTATGATACATTAGCGCGCCATCTGTTATCAAAATACGAAACTATTATAGACGGGTATGATTCTTTAAAAAATGGGCAGTAAGGGCAGTAGAAATTGTTTTATTTTTAAAAGAATCATACGCGTCTATAATAGTTTCGTATTTTAAAAACAACGTTTAAAGAACAATACGAACTTTAGGACAACCTTATAGAATATAAATATATATATGAGATGAGAGAGAAAATATTTTATTTAATAAAATAATATTTACATACACAAGATAAATCTATTTAACGACATACATGAATACCTTTATTGCTTAAAATAGTGCTCATTTCACTTATCACCCATTCAGAGAATTGAATGTTTCACCACGTTTTCTTGATGATAAACGATGTATAGCTCAATCGAGAATACTATTTACAGTCTTAAAAAAACACGTTCTGACGTTTGAGGCCAAAATCTTAATATGTACACTGTGTGACAAGGAAATTACTGAAGAACTCCCCCATTACCTGCTTAATTGTACAATCCTTGATGCAGAGAGGAAGGCCCTATATCAACAAATCAAATGTACCAACACTTCACCTTACGTATTGCTTTCAAAAATATCAGCAAACAAATCAAATGCTATAGCTTATTATAATTTTTTTTCAGATAATCATTATGTAAGGACCAGTCAAAAAGTGAATGACTTTGAGACGAAGAGTAAAGTCAGTTCAATTTCTATGTAAATAACACAAGATGATTATTACCTTACCCAATTGGGAGAATCTGTATGGGGCAAGCCCTAATAAAGGCTTTTGTGTGTGTGTGTGCTTTCATGATGATAATTGAATTTCTGTGAAATATATTGTCAAATATATTATATTAAACATTACATTGACGAATTTTATATATAAAAATAGAGAATGATCAATCATATATATATTGTTTTGAAATATTAACCCAATCAAGTTATTTATACGAAAATATTAGCACAGATAAAATCATGTGTTTTTATAGAAATGTTTTTCTTAGAGCATGTAGATTTTCACTTAGGAGGTAAAGTAAGAAGGCTAATCTGTGAAATTGATATTTATTAGGGTCATCCAGGACCATGGACCGAAAATAATAAGATAAAGTGTTGATGGGGTTTCGAAAGAATAATTCAATATTAGCCATGTCGGGTGAAATTGGCCGTCTACATTCGGGTAACAAAATTAGCCTGACAATACTGCCCTGATCACATCTGGCAACATTGCCATTAGGACAATTGCTTGATAACACTGGACTCACAGAGAAACATACTCTGTGGGGTAATTTTAATGAAAATCGTTTGATTACATTAAATTCCTTATAATAAGTATTTGAATATTTAGGACACAAAAAAGAGACCTTTTTATTTTTTAATTTACATCTGTTTATTAAAATACCCGGGATAAATACAAAAATGACAATAACAACAAAAATGGCGGTCTATTCTTAATGGGTTGCCAAACTAGAGGACGACGAGTATTTCCTTTTTTATTTTTATTGAAAACAACATCTCTAATAACAATAACAATATAATCCATATATTCTATTAACCTCTTGGCAGTTTAACATTTTCTGAATAGAAACTACTATGGAGTAATAACGAATTTACAAATATAGATAAAGAATTCTTCCTGGATTGAAATTAGACGAATAATCTATAGTATCCCACAAACTGAACAGCATTAATAGAAAAATAGAGCTTCCAGAAGCTTATCATCCTTTCCTGTCCTTTATTTAACTAAGATTAATATATTTAATTAAGATTGACATATATAAATAGTTTATAATAAATATAAATTTAACATATTTAATTAAGATTAACATATATAAATAGTTTAAAAACTTTCCTTTTTATATATATATATATTCCTTCCTACCATTTGTACCATAGTTCTTATAAGTCGCGCTCGCCTGTTGAAGGGTTTTTACCCGAAAGCTTGCACCTATTCATCAATAAAAGAAACTCGTCTTCCTTCACCATGTTTTTCGTCTAATAGAAACTACTATGGCGTATATGAGTTTAGAACTACACGAAATACTCATAGCCAACTTATTGTAAATTTCCTTTCGCTTGTATATCAATTCATACAGGTTAGTGTTATTCCTTGTTTAAATGGTCCTAAACGAACTCCATGACGTATTGCATTTTAATTCTTCTCCAAATGTGTAATGAGGAGCTTATTTGCTGAGGTTCCTAGACCAGAGGTCGGCAAACGGAGGCTTGCGAGCCACATGCGGCTCTTTATATAGTTCCATACGTAAATATTATTTATGCGAGTACTATTTATTGTTGGCAAGCAAAATATTTTGTGGCTCTTTAAAAACTTTGAAAGTTTGTAAATTGTAATTTTTGGCTTTTTTCCGACTCAAAGGTTTGACGACCCTTGTCCTAGACTGTTGATATATTGTAGAAATTTTCTGTGTGGGATCCATATTTTTGACCGTTTTGGTAGGTTTTATGTCCAACCGTTAGAATAAATGTTTTTAGATTACCTGTTTTTAATCTAAAGAGAAAGATATTAACTCTCTCTTATTCAGTATATATTTGATGATTTCTCTTAGCTTTCTAACAATGTACTGATTATTTAGATTGATTTTTTCTATTCATTGGTATCTGCTTCTATAAATGTCTATGGTTCATTATATTCTTTCAGTTAGTTATTTGAAAAGACAGCATTTTCATCCTTTCTCCCCTCGCTTAGCAAGGGTATCAGTTTACTCATTTTCTGGAATGTATACATGGGACAGAATCCATTGGATTGAGCTTTTGATATCCTTGTTGAGTCTATATTTCTGATATATTCTCAAAGAGATAATCCAATCTTGTGAACCGTTTTATTGCTAAAATGAAGGATTGAAGGTTTTTAAATATGATAATATGCTTAGAAAGTTCTGTTGGATATGCTTAAGAGCTTCGAAAATGGAATGGCCACTTGGAGACCATGGTTTTGGAATACAGCCCTTGTCTAACCAGAGTATAGCTTCAATTTCATATCAAAACCACAAGGGATTGATGAAATCTTCCTCCTTGGTTAACAATTTATTCATTTAGAAAAAGGTGGCTGGGCCAATTCTATAATTGGAACTTTTGCCGAGAGAGATATCGATCTCCAAAAAGGAAAGACACCTCCACATCCCTATACGCTGTCTAGACATGTTTTAAAATATATTTTTCTTCTACCTTCTACTATATTATACATCACATTTTATATTTTCTAGTGAATTTTCTGTAAACTATCCATATAGCAATTTAAAAGTAATCTTGGCTGTTGTGAATAAATTAGGCAACAAGCCGCGCTATATCAAAATATATTATCTGGGAGAAAAAGGTAAGATAAGGATTGACGCTGAGTGAAATATGGCATCTGCTTGGATGTAGTTTAAAATCTAAACTAATAGTTATACAAAAACTTTGCTTGATAACCAATTAATATTAATGAAGTTGGGATGATACTTCAGGGAAACTACATTCAAGATAAATTAACCTATCTTCTTTTTCGATTTTTTTATGGAAATTTTTTTTAACCTATTGGAAATTCTTATAGAAGAAACTCTTCAGTGTGCTGTATATATGATAATTGGAAACCCTACCTCTGTTGTGGCAATAGAGAGAGAGAGAGAGAGAGATATGTAAAATATTTGGTAAAATAAGAATTTCATTATTCCACATGACTTAGGTTCATGCAGTATATATATATATATATATATATACTGCATTGCATTACTGCATTTCATTATTCCACATGACTTAGGTTCATGCAGTATATATATATATATATATATACTGCATTGCATTACTGCATATATATACTGCATACTGCATATATATACTGCATATGATTTATCATTATGATCAGATTGCTCCTTAAGTTTTAAATGTAGTATCACTGTTATATTTTTATTATATAGTTTTTACACTATATATATATAAATATATATATATATATATTTCAGTAAAATTTCATATTATTACTATTTTTTCACAATACATTTATAGTCAAAATCATAAAAATAAGCTCGAATGTTTATGTTTTTGAAAATATGTTATGAATAATTTGTTTGTTATTAGATAAAGGTTTGATAAGACAAAGGATCGATAAGATAAAGGGTTGAAGGTGCAGTCGTGATAAAAAAAATCATTATTTAACCATCAAGCAGCTTTTATTTTCAATTACTTGGAAAAATATTGAACATTAGTTATTTTCACATTATATAGAATTTATAAAGTTAATCCTATATTAGTGATTTAAAAATATAGATATGTTAACTACGCATATTTACAACAGAACTGAGGGTCATTCTAAAAACGATGATAACAAAAGTAAAATTATCAAAAAAATTAAAATAAAATATATATTTTTTAAAATAAAGAAATATTTGAGTTTTTATATTATATATTTATGTGTGTTTGTGTGTTATTTAGTAATTTCAAGAAATATTTTCCATTGCAGTAGGAACACAGCATGCAATTGTCTATTTTCAAAAACATAAACATTCGGACTTATTTTAATGATTTTGACTATAAATGTATAGTGTAAAAAATAGTAAAAAAGTGAAATTGTACTGGAATATGATGAATAAATTAAGAAAGTTCCGTACTGTGAAACTGATAGTTGCTGATGGCCCGGAACGCGTACTTGGTTAGCTTGTCTTGATTAATCAAGAATGGGTATTTAGCCAATTCTGGAATAATTAAAAAATCAACGAATAGTTCATATTTATTCCTATAGGTGGCGCAAGCCATCAGCAACTTTCAGTTGCACGATAAGGAAACGTCTTTTTCTTAAAACAAATGTAGTGTTTGCATTACGATTTCACCGCCACTCTGTGTTGTGACGACGATCTAAGTTCTTTAGAGGTAGTCGATCACTTCTATTCTTGGTCGGCGGGGTTGAAGGTTCAAAATTGTGGTGTCGCTGCTTTTAGTACTTTTTAAATATTAGACGAAAACATGAGGGAAAATTATATTTATTATAAATTAAGAACAAATAGTAAAGTATTATTTAATTAATTATATATTTAAATATTTACACTAAAATAATCGGGGATCAGGGCAAATCTTCCAGTTCGAAAGTTGTATACAGGTTCTTCTGTTATTGTTTTTTTCATTTCAGCCGCTGCATCCCCGTAGCCCCCTCCGTCGGCCTCTCATTGGCTGCTTCGAACTCCTTCTTTTCCAACAGTTTGTGTTATGTCTATTTGTTACTCTACAATATTTGAGGTATCCAGACGAAACTCTGCCAGGAAAGTCTGCATTATTCCCTGCCATTTTTTTGATAAAACTTGTAGAAATTATTTCGGCAATATGTTCACATATATAATCTTCCTAGTTACCTCAAAGACTGTGACTTGTCTTAGAGGAGAAAAGTATTTTGTATAGACAGCAGAGTATTGTCGTCATTGACTGTTATTTATTACCATCATATATGTATATAATTCAAATCAAATAAAGAGCTAGCATCTTGTGTCACCTACTGGCCCTTCATACGCGCCATCGAGAATATGACAATTACCTCTACAGACCTTACTACAATGATAAATACAATTCGAATCTTAACACTATCTTTTAGTTGTTCATTTTTTAAATGGCCAACGAGAAGTTAAAATTATATGATAAACAAGCTTTATATGTTAGAACAAGTTAGTTAGGGAGTCTTGTGTCAATGGTCTCCTTTGATCTTCCACATTTATTTTCTGCTTCTATCACATTATCATCATTGTCAAATGGCTACCTCATCTAAATGGCAATGTGATGGTTTCTTGTCGCCTAGAAATCGCAGTATTGTAGCAACATTCTGGTCAAGAACCTTTATGATGTCTTCACTTGCAAGAACTGAAAGTTACTGCTGCCCAGGGATGTATATCTCTCCCAGTTCACTGTATTCTGTTTCTGAACAGAGCCACTTCATGTAGGATGTAGACAACACTACACACAGATGATCTCGGTGGAAACGGAGTTATTGAAGATGTTATTTAATTAAAGTAAGTAAAAAGGATGAATCCGTAACCAATTTAACTTTACATATTATTTATTATTAATAGCAATTATACAAAACAAATCTTGGTGTGTGTTTTTCGTGAAAACAACAACAAAAAATATTTAAATACAAATTCCTTTTCAAACATGAGCTCATCTATAGCCATTGTTACTCTGTGTAATATTCCAACAGAATCACCTTTGGTTTCTGATACGTCCCTACACATTTGAGTACAATGTTGACCTGCTGAACATATGGTCGAGAGCTGCCGTCTTTACATGTAATAATATTATTTCCACTCAGTAAATCTATAAAACACAAGGCATTCCATGTAGATCAGACTGGCGGGTCTCGTCATCATGGTACCTCAAGAGGATCGATCCATAGCCATTGTTTTCAGTTGATAATATGGCCTAACACTAGTTTCTCACTTCAGTAGGTCTACAAATGGAGTACACAATTTATATAATGCCTCAATGAGCCAATTAATATTTTAAATTATGTTAAACGTCTACAACACTAACAGAGATCTACATTCTCAATTTCAATATTTGAAACACTGAGTGAGACTGTAGATACTGATGCCACCATCAAAACACGCCAAATAGACCACAAGGTCCAACATCTACAGCACGTAAGTTACAAGAGCGAGTTACAAGGGCAGAGAATCCGCCCCATGGACTCGGGCGGGCGGTGACGAAGGATTAGATCTCCAGTATCAGAAGTGGATTGATCGCAGTCCGTCACGCGAACTCGCTGGGATTGTGGGTGATAGAGTGACGGGAAGTTGAAGATGGAGCCTCACGCTATAACCCTACTGCAATGTGCAGTAGGATCTAACTGAATACTGCGTGCTGCAGTAGAGTCTTATAAAATATTATATCGATTCTAGGTAAATGTATTACCGCACTTGGTCTCTGTATATGATTTATATTGCACATTACTTCCATATATGATGTATTATTAAAACTTTATTACTATGACTAATGGAATTTCAATAATGTATTACTCCAGGATACAATAAGGCGTGATCGAATACAGTCCAAACTCCTGAATGCGACCCCTCCTATTTAAAACCAACCTTCCGGTTCTAAAAATCAGACAACCTTTGAAAATTTCAAAATGAAAATTTCAAAGATATCAACCATCCGAAAAAATTCAAAAAAAATTTTGAATTATTATTTAAAAGGTTTTCGGTATTTTTTGTGTCCTCATTCTAACATTGTGTACACTTTAAAGCAATTTACATGATTTCCTTAATTTTTACCTATCCCCACAAAATGTCCAATCTCTTTAAAGCGTCAAAATTTTGCCGAATTTTGTGTGTTCGATTTAGGGAGGTTTGACTGTATTCTAGACGTTTCCTGTATAATACGGTATAGTGCAGTGACGGAATATTACACAATAAGATATTAATAATCAAAGTCTTACAGTGAAAGAATACATCACGATACAATTTGATGATATATTGGATTGAAGCGTGATTGTGAGTACTGTAAAATTCAAGAATTGAACAGAGAAAAAAAATGCAATGAGATTAAAGTTAAGGCGATAAAATATTAATAAATTATTTCCTGACTATTCTGTTACTGTGATGGACTGTACCATCTAACATAATGCATTTCAACAATCACCTTGATTTTTCTAATCCCAGGATATTGCTGTGTTGGCCCTCGTCAGCACACTGCGGCTTAATATAGCAGTAAAAGGATGTTTGAACCAAAGTTCGCGAGTCTTTTCACGTCTGGGAAATGTTTAAGTTATAGAAAAGGTATAAATTGCTAAATGATGACAAATATATCTACCAATTAAACACAATTGAATTTACTAATTATCATACTAGCTAATTTGAAAAAAAATATCAAAAATGTGATATTGTTCTGGGATAAGGTGCATAAATTATGAAAAGGAAAAAAGCATATCCTTATCGTGCAATTGAAAGTTGCTGATGGCTTTCGTCATCTATCGAAATAAATATCAACTATCAATCATAAACTATTATAAAAACAACTAAAATAGTTGATATTTATCCGATAGATGGCGTATGCCATCAGCAACTTTCAGTTGCACGATAAGGAGATGCTTTTTTCCTTTTCATATTATAGGTAATTTACAACGAATGAAGTCATTAATACGCGAATGTTTATTTTACAAATAAATCAAGCATCTACTGTCCTTACTACGATGAAATAATATATTGGGAGGGCTTGGCTCATCAGTGGTGAACACTCCCAGCGGTTTCACCAATTTTTAATCTACCAGACCGCTTCTTTAGAGCTTTAATACGGTATTGGATCATTCTGCTTTCATATGCTACACTGGAAGGTGGAATCTTAGACCCCATAGTTTGCTTAAATACCATTTCTAACAATCCACCTTTGAGTGTAGCATATATAAGCAGAATGAACCAATACAGTATTGGAGCTCTAAAAAAAGCAGTCTGGTAGATTAAATTAGCGAAACCGCTGTGAGAGTTCATCACTGATTTAGCCAAGCCTTCCCAATATTTTTCATCGCAGTAAGGACAGAAGAAGTTTGGTTTATTTGTAAAAAGAAACATTTGCGTCTTAATGTCTTCATTCGTTGTATATAGATGGCGTGTTATTGCTTTGTATTAATATAGATAATATTTTATCTCATAATCAGTAAATTGAATAGGACATAGATTAATGGTAGAATAAGGTTATAGAAAGTGAAATTAATTATGAGATTGGTTTAGAGAAGAATTGGACTGATGGACAGAGGATGATCTATATGGAAAACTCAGGTAGATAACCATGACGCCACTAGACACCAGAACCAGCTATATACAAAGTTGTTCCAAAAGTTCGTAAAACTTGCAAAAAAATTGAAATACCAATATTATTCTTCGTTATCTATAATTCCTTTGTATTATGTATAAAGTAATTATATAATGTATTATTATGTATTCGCCGTAATAATATTATTCGCCAAGTAATAATAAAAACAACTTTTTAAGAAAAACAGGAAATTGTGGTACAAACTTATATTTCGAGAGAATAGAAAAAACTGGAATATACACACGCACACAAAGCTTTATTAAGACCATCGGTCTTATACAGATTCACCACAGGAAGAAAGGAAGCAGAGATAGAGATTCTATACTCCAGGCAGCGCAGCACCCAACAACCCAAGACCACCGGTTTTATACAGATTCACCACAGGAAGAAAGGAAGCAGAGATAGAGCTCCTATACTCCAGGCAGCGCAGCACCCAACAACCCAAGACCACCGGTTTTATACAGATTCACCACAGGAAGAAAGGAAGCAGAGATAGAGCTCCTATACTCCAGGCAGCGCAGCACCCAACAACCCAAGACCACCGGTTTTATACAGATTCACCACAGGAAGAAAGGAAGCAGAGATAGAGCTCCTATACTCCAGGCAGCGCAGCACCCAACAACCCAAGACCACCGGTTTTATACAGATTCACCACAGGAAGAAAGGAAGCAGAGATGGAGCTCCTATACTCCAGGCAGCACAACACCCAACAACCCAAGACCACCGGTTTTATACAGATTCACCACAGGAAGAAAGGAAGCAGAGATGGAGCTCCTATACTCCAGGCAGCACAGCACCCAACAACCCAAGACCACCGGTTTTATACAGATTCACCACAGGAAGAAAGGAAGCAGAGATGGAGCTCCTATACTCCAGGCAGCACAGCACCCAACAACCCAAGACCACCGGTTTTATACAGATTCACCACAGGAAGAAAGGAAGCAGAGATGGAGCTCCTATACTCCAGGCAGCACAGCACCCAACAACCCAAGACCACCGGTTTTATACAGATTCACCACAGGAAGAAAGGAAGCAGAGATGGAGCTCCTATACTCCAGGCAGCACAGCACCCAACAACCCAAGACCACCGGTTTTATACAGATTCACCACAGGAAGAAAGGAAGCAGAGATGGAGCTCCTATACTCCAGGCAGCACAGCACCCAACAACCCAAGACCACCGGTTTTATACAGATTCACCACAGGAAGAAAGGAAGCAGAGATGGAGCTCCTATACTCCAGGCAGCACAGCACCCAACAACCCAAGACCACCGGTTTTATACAGATTCACCACAGGAAGAAAGGAAGCAGAGATGGAGCTCCTATACTCCAGGCAGCGCAGCACCCAACAACCCAAGACCACCGGTTTTATACAGATTCACCACAGGAAGAAAGGAAGCAGAGATGGAGCTCCTATACTCCAGGCAGCGCAGCACCCAACAACCCAAGACCACCGGTTTTATACAGATTCACCACAGGAAGAAAGGAAGCAGAGATGGAGCTCCTATACTCCAGGCAGCACAGCACCCAACAACCCAAGGCCACCGGTTTTATACAGATTCACCACAGGAAGAAAGGAAGCAGAGATGGAGCTCCTATACTCCAGGCAGCGCAGCACCCAACAACCCAAGACCACCGGTTTTATACAGATTCACCACAGGAAGAAAGGAAGCAGAGATGGAGCTCCTATACTCCAAGCAGCACAGAACCCAACAACCCAAGACCACCGGTTTTATACAGATTCACCACAGGAAGAAAGGAAGCAGAGATGGAGCTCCTATACTCCAAGCAGCACAGAACCCAACAACAGCCTCCAGGTCCGACGCATGTCCATTGGCCACACGTTCCTTTGTGCATACGTCATGGTTAGCGAATCACTGTGAAAAACTGGAATATAAAAATAAATTATACAATCCATTCCATTTGCATCGAAGTAATAATATGTTTTACTTGTTATAAACTATTAATGATATATAAGGTATTGCATACAGCTATGGTAGCTCTAAGAAACATAGAGAGAGAGAGCATGTATAATCTGAATTAAATAGGTAGTCTCTATATTTGGCAGAAATTAGAAAGTAAATTTGTTTTCTATATTCTCCTATATATAATTAGTTTTTTTTTCCTTTTTTGTTCAGATTTGTTTTGTAAGGAAGAAATGCGGTAAATCCCTGTCTTCAAATTAAATTGGAAATATTAATAACTACATGTTTGTGATTGAATCCTCCCATTTTAATGTGAAACAATTATTTTTAAATTAGAATATGGCGCTGACAGAAAATCTAATTAGATGGGTAGGATTGGCTTTAGTAATTTGGAGAGAAATACAGTTCTACTTTGTGGTGAAAAATATCCCGGAATATTTTCCTTGTCGTGATAAAATTGATGTTAGTGAACTCTAGCAAGATTACAAACACATTTTGGAGATTTTTGAGCCTTTTCACGCGATGCTTAAAGTTTACAAGAACATCGACGAACAAGCATCAAATTAAAAATACGAAAATTGAACAAAATAAAAATCTATATTCGAAAACTTTGAACTTGAAAGATTTGAGAATACAAAGTAATCTTAATAGTAAATAAAATGAAAAATTAAAATGTAGTGAATGGCCGCAAGCCTTGCAGAAAATTGAAATGGGCCCAGAACAGCAGCTTTACACACCCAAGATGAGGATATTGTGACTGTTGTGATAGAGATGTATGGAGACATCTGATGCTCTTCATTGGACACGGCAACAACAACAACAGAAAATTGACATAGACCCAGAACAGCAGCTTTACACACCCAAGTTAGAAGACATTGATACTGCTGTGATAAAGATGTATGGAGACATCTGAGGCTCTTCTTTGGACACGACAACAACAACAACAACCCGAAATTCCAGGCCCGCAAGTCAGGGGGTCGCCCGAGAACACTGAAGGCTTCGATGATGAGGGGCCTGATACGCCTGCAGCTCCAGTAGCGATGGTCAAAAATAAACATTAGGATGATTCAAATACTAAATGTTTATAGAGTGAAAGGGCTGAATTATTTTCTTTATTCCTGTGCAGAGACATGGTTCTACTTGCCTGTATTAAAATATTAATTTGTGATCAGAAAAATACAATGTAAAAGTAAAATAATCCTTTAATTACATAAGAATACCATAGCTATTGTGTCTTTATTAGAAAGTTAACCTTTTTATCAGTTTCTCTGTCCCCGACTCCAATGACATCATTCTCTCTCTCTTGAGCTTTTATTACTTCATAGCTTTCCATACAGTCCACAAAAAATATATATATTCCAAGTCTTCTTCTTTCTACCTTGATCTACATTTACCCTCCAGCACTTTCCTCTTCCCTCAATATATGATTGTTTGTATTTTTATGATGGATTACCACAGGCTTTTTTGAAGGGATTTTTATCAAAAATTGGAGCGGTTGAAGACTCTAGCTGTCATTGTGGCAACGAATTCCAGGACTCGAGACACCTACTGCTAGAATGCCCACTCTTCTTTAGCGCTAGACAACAGACAATAAACATTGTTGTAGATCTATATCAATTTGTAAATAGCAGAGAGAATTATCATAGATTTAACTATTTTTGTAAATATATTTATGATTATCTTTCAAACCTAAAAAGTTCAGGTTCCTAATATATATTATTGTTTCTCTTTTTTTTATTTTTAATTACTTTTTCTTGTAGAATATGTTTATAACTGTTTCCGTTTTTTAAAAAATGTAAATTGACGCAATTATCCCTAGCCGGGATATCGCGCTTTGTGTGTTGATATAAATAAATTTAAGGCCTTTTTAAAGAATCTTTTTAATATTTATTTATGATCAACTTATCATATTTATTACATACTCTTTCAGATCTAAATTTTGAATTCTTACGATATCCTTTTCTCTTTCTTTATCGTTCAACATTCCAAAGACATCAACACTACTTCCAAATCAGCCTTCCCGAGATATACGAGTTGATTGATATTCAATATACGATGTATCTTTAAGCGTCATCTATAAGTCTAAATTTTACGATTGTATGTGTTTATTTTTTTTTTTTTTTTGTGTGCGTTTGGTGCTAGGTAGGCTTGCGATATATTTGATGTAGGAACTATTTTCTATTCTTAAGTTTGAACCTAAATGATGAAATGTGCAATATATTTACCAAAATTAACCAATATACACGATAGGGTCAAAAAGTTCCCGAACTTAAAAAATCCTTATATATATAAAAATGAGAAATGCGAAATCGATGTTTGTTATCGCATCACGTAAAATCTACTGATTCAATCATTATGGAATTTCGCATGTAGGTAGCTGAATATTTCGTTTAACATATAGGCTATTCAAAAAACTAAAAAAGTTAATGTGCTTTTTTTAAAAAATAAAAAACCAAAAAGCGTTAGTTCCAGTCTTTTACCGCTAGGGCGCAGCACTGGTCGCGACGATAAATGTATTTGATTTTTTTAAAGCATCGGTGGTTCAGTGGTAGAATGCTCGCCTGCCACGCGGGCGGCCAGGGTTCGATTCCCGGCCGATGCATTTTTTTAAAACAATTTTTAAAACTCATTTATATTATATCTTCTATATAAATGGAAATTTCATAAGTGGTGTTCGCTAAAAACTTTCGTTACAATGCATCAATTTCGACCAAATTTTCAACATTTATGTAAAACGAGATGGAGCAGGTTTTGCTTAACATCAAAATATTTTTCCTAACTTTAAAATACATAACTTTGCTGTTATCGATAAAATACAAAAAAAAATCAACAGAGTTAATTTTATTTATATATTAATACAAAAAAAAAAATTCAGCAATTCATTCAACTCAATCTAAAAAAATATTCAAAACAAGCAATTTTAAGATAACACCATATGTAAAACAGTCGGCCAAGAAAACAACAACGATATTACATCTTTCTCACATATTCACACACAATCTTGATTAATAATTAAAACTAATCTTTAGCATTGTTTATTATACTTCATAATATATAATATTCGTTAGGCAAACTTTCACTCGGATAAAACCCGGGCGAAGCCGGGTACACATCCGCTAGTATATATATATAAAACAACTTTTGAAAAATGTAAAATCCTTTTTTTTTACTGTGAAGAACAAAGCCTAAACTATAATTCAATTTAACAACGCCAGTAAATGTGCATGCGTAGTTTTCATTTTAGGCATATTTTTGTTGTAAGTATTTAGCTCGCGTCGGTTTCTGCAATGTCATCATTTGAGCAAAGGGCAAATATTAAATTTTGTGTAAAATAAAAAAATATTTCACAGAGACAGTAGTATTAATTGATGAAACTTATGAAGACGAAAAATTGTCACGAACGCAAATTTATTTCTGGTATAAACGTTTTAAAGATGGCCGTAAGAGCATCGCAGATGATTCAAGGTCGTCAATTGACGCCAACAACGGATCGCAATATTGGACAGGTATGTGAGAAAAAATTAATATTGATAATATATCAGAAATACTTGGAATTTCGTATGGTAGTTGCCAAAAAATTATTGGTGGACATTTAAACATGAAAAAACTTTATGATTATTTTGTTCTACGAAATTTAACAGATCAACAAAGAGAAACCAGATTATCAATTAGCAAAAATTTAATTGAAACTGCAAATAATGATTCTGATTTTTTAAAAACAATAATAACTGGTGATGAAACATGGTGCTTTCTTTTTGATCCACAAACCAAAAAACAATCACTCGAATGGCACACACCAAGTTCTCCTAGGAGGAAGAAAGTTCGTCTTGACAAGTCCAAAGGAAAAGTAATGCTTGTAGTGTTTTTCGATTATCAAGGACTTGTCTATTATGAATTTATTAAAAAGGGGGTTACTATTAAAAAACAGGCATACAAAGAAATACTTGTGCGCCTTCGTGATGCGATAAGAAGAAAAGAAACCAACTGTTTAAATCAAAACAGTGGAATTTGCTACATGATAATGCCCCTGCTCATAGAGCCATTATTGTTCAAGACTATTTAGCCAAACACTCTGTATCTGTCTTACCGCATCCTTCTTACTCTCCTGATATCGCCCCATGTGATTTCTTCTTCTTTCCAAAACTTAAAATGGCGTTAAAAGGGAGGCGCTTTTCATAGTCATCAGAAGTAATTGAAAATGCGACGGTGGAGCTGAACAAGCTTAGAAAAATTGACTTTGAACTAGCATTTCAACAGCTTTTTTCACGCTGTAAAAAAATGTGTAGATAACCAAGGCTCCTATTTTGAAAAATTTGATGTTTGAATTTCTATACTATAAATAAATAATTAATTTTAAAAGTTCGGGAACTATTTGATCCTACCTTGTATATATAAGATATACATTATTCTGCAAAACGTTTATTTTATTAAAAGAAACTCGTTTTTCAAAACCAAAATATATTTTATTTATAATATTCATCACAAATTCACCACTTTCGTGTGTTACATATCTTTCCATTATACCTTTCTCTCATTTCAGAAAGGTCAGAAGAAATAACGTTTATAGTTTAAAAGGGGAAAAACACTTGTAATTTAATTATAAGGAACAATATCTATAAAATATTAGATGAGATTTGTTTAGTATTTCGGTGGAACACAAATCTCTTACATCTTCTAATTGCCTTTGAATAAAATAAATATAGAAGATAGATATTTTGTCATATTACAGGGGTTTTGCGGTATAGAAGGTACTGTAATACAGATGACAAAGTCAATGACACTCGGATGGGAATATCAGTTGGGTATCTGGGGGCGTATCTGAGCTACGCCTGGGATGCTGGAGAGAAGAGAGCTGTGTCCCAACGTTGTAATTGAATTATAACTCTCTACTGTTTATCCAATTGATTTCTCTCCAAACATATCGGTATTGGGGCCTTTTATTTCACACCGCCTCTCTTTTGTTTATCACAGACGACCCTTCTTCTGTTTGTTCTCCTGACACAAAAACTCGTCTATTTCTTTATAAAGAACATTTATTTATACGAAAAAACAATAGAAAAAAATAAATAATAAGTGGGTCAGGTGTTGATATTAAAAATAAAGAAAGCATATCCTGACCAGGAGAACATTCGTGGATGGCGTTTCTTGATTTATCAAGAAATTGGATTGACCAAATATTAGGGAACAGGTTAAATCAACGTTTAGTTGATTTCTGTTCCACTAGATGGCGCTCTGCCATCTAAAAAGTACATGTGCTCCTGGTCAGGATATTCTCCCTTTATTTATATGTATATATATTAGATAATAAAAAAGGTATATATTGGAATTCAATGGAATATTTATTTGCTAATATTTCGGTTGACTGAACGCCAATATTTATCAAGGCATTATTTATTTGTATAAACAAACTCAGCGCCGCATAGTGCTATGGTATCGCATTTGAAATATTTTTTTTTTAAATACTAAGTAGGTGGGAGAAATTTGTGTGCGTGGAAAAAATTATTATAAAAGTTATAATCAGAATAATTTAAATATCTTAAAATATTAAAGAAGAAAAAATAATGAGGTTTATCCTATATTTAAAATATATATATATTGAAAATAAAAATGGCATATATTGACCAGGAGCACATGTGCTTTACAGAAAGCAGAGCGCCATCTGGTGGAACAGAAATCAACTAAACATTGATTTAGCCTGTTCCCTGATATTTGGCCAATTCAATTTCTTGATAAATCAAGAAAAGCCATCCACAAACGTGTTTCGCGCTGTTGGCGCTCCTCAACGTGGAGCAGGCTGTACCACTGCGACCAAAAAGATTTTAGGTCCCAGAGGCTTCTTGAGAAACCAAGAAATGGCTATTTAAGGCCAATATGCGTAAATACGCTTAACATGTGAAAAAAATAATAGAAAAAAATATGGTATGAATAATTTGTTGTTGTAAGATAAAGGGTTGGTGCAGTCGTGATAAAAAAAAAGATAATTATTTACCGTCAAGTAGCTTTTATTTTCAATTTTTCGAGGAAATATTACACATTAGTTATTTTGACATTAAAAAGAATTTATAAAGTTAATCCTATATTAGTGATTTAAAAGTATATATATGTTAACTACGCATACTTACAAAAAAAAAAACTATACAACAAAACTGAAAGTATTTCTAAAACGACGATAACAAATGTAAAATTATCAATGAATAAAATAAAATATATATTTTTTAAAATATAGAAATATTTGAGTTTTTAGATTATATAATATATATATATGCAATATAATTCCCACACTACTTGTAAATAGTCAACACATTTTTTTATTTTTATATCCATATATTTTAATATCCATATCCATATATTTTAATATCCATATCCATATATTTTAATATCTATAATCAAAGAGTAAATAGCCAATGCTTGTATATAATTTTTTGACCAACGACCCGAGGCGTAAGAGGGAGAAAAAAGGAGGTTGAAAAATAAACAAAGAGAAAATGGCTGCGTTTCTTTTTGTCGCGTCTATTATTTCTTATATACAAATTTAGAGTTTTAAATTTATAATTATTCAAAGATATACCTTAATACGACAGTATTTAGCCGACAGGATATAATAACCGGTACGTTTTTTCTTTTTTAAAACTTTATTGGATTTAACCTTTAGCCTACAACCATTCGCCACAAAAATGCCAAAAAGGAAGTCAGATACCGACACTCATTTTTCTGACAGAAACGATAATATGGAATTTAAATTAATGAAAGAACAAATTAATTTACTAACACAAATTATTCAACAACAGACGATCTCAAATAAAAATCATATAAGTAAATTCTCTGGCCTCAATCAAGATATAAATATTTTCTTTCGTAACATTGAGGATGCAACGAACGATGAACGAGACAGAAAAAATTTAGTTATTCTAAATTTAGAAGAAGAAGCTAAAAATATATTTTATCGATTGGGCTTAGAACAAGAGACTTATTTAAATATCAAACAGAAACTGTCCACAATCTATATATCTATTGCGATTTCACCGCCACTCTGTGTTGTGACGACGATCTAAATTCTATAGAGGTAGTCACTCACCTCTATTCTTGGTCGGCGGGGTTGAAGGTTCAAAGTTAAGGCGTCGTTGTTTATAACACTTTTAAAATATACGACGAAAACAGAGGGAAAATTATATTTATTACAATTTAAGAAAATAAGTAAAGTATTATTTAAACATTTACACTAAAAGAATTGGAGATCAGGGCAAATTCTAGCGTTCGAAAAAGTTGTTTACAAGTTCTTCCCCTATTGTTTTCTCATTTTTGCCGCTGCATCCCCGTAGCTGCTTCCGCCGGCCTCCCATTGGCTGCTTCGGACGTCTTCTTTTCCAACATTTCTCCCACCTTTGAGTTGGCGTCTCGACGACTCAAACATGGGAAGGAAAAGTTCAGTAGATCCAATCGGTTGAGTCTCTTGATGGGCCGTCCGTAACTTGACACAACATTCGGGGTATCAATGTGATGTTGCTCTTGTTGTGAAGTCAAAGGGTCCTCTTCAGTTGTCAATCGAACTTCTTGTGTGGGAGATCGCTCCGTTAGAGGGTCTCGACATCTTATCTCGGGCGTTATCTCTAAATTGTAGAGTTTTTGAATAGGTCGTATTTTATCACCTGATGAAGTTTTCACTTTCGCAACCCTCACAAGTCCGTCTTTTCCTGGATAGAGTTGGATTATTCTGGCTAACGGCCAGTGTAGTCTCTTTAAACTCTCTTGTCCAATGAGTACCATGTCTCCCACCTTGAGTGGTATGGTAGTCTTCAGGCGTCTCGTTTCTTGTCTCAGGAATCCAAAATATTCTATACGAAATCGTTCTCTAAGATCTTCTCGTACACGTTTGATATATTGATATTTGCGGGAGAGGGTCTGGTTATCAATCAAGTCCAGGTCTGGAACGCCAACCTCTCTGACCTCATGTAAGAACAACGAAGGTGTCAATGGAGCGAGATCCTCACTTTCTTCAGTTAGGTAGGTCAGTGGGCGTGTGTTCATCAAGCTTTCGACGTCACACATTACCGTGGACAGTTCTTCATATCCCAAGGAGGTTTGACCGAGAATCCTAAAGAGCAATTGTTTCATCATTCCAATCAAACGCTCCCACCATCCACCCCACCAAGGAGCACCAGGCAGTATGAATTTCCAGGTGATGTTTTTCAATGTGGGATCACATTTTAATCTCGAAAAATCAATCTTCTTTAAAGCATTAGCTATACCTTTGAAATTAGTCCCATTATCCGAATACACAATCAATGGTCGGCCTCTTCGAGCAATAAATCGGCGGAAAGCTTGGAGGAAGGCTTCCATAGACAAAGATGTCACAAGTTCCAGATGAACTCCTCTATACACTGCACATGTGAAGATGACAATCCATGCTTTCTTCTTATTCTTTAAGATAAGATGTCCAGTTAGATCAACTCCTACTATTTCGAAAACTGCAGCATCTCGTACTCTGTCTTCTGGTAATGATGTTGACTCGACGGTAGCTGGTGTCGCGGTGAATCGTTTACAGCGAATGCATTGATTGATGATCTTCTTGACGGTTTTCCTGGATCTTAGTATCCAATAGTTTTCTCTCAGAATACCGAGGAGAGTTTGTAGACCGGCGTGCCCGTGGGTTTCATGGTTCCACCTGATGAGCAAAGAAACCAAAAAGTGATCTGAGGGCAATAAAATGGGCATTCTAAAATTAGCAAAATCTTCTCTTCTGCAAATTTTAGTTTTTATTCTCAAAATCCCTGAAGAGTCTACTAGCAACTTAAAGCCTTGTAGTTTCTTATCTTCATGCCCTGAAAACGATTCTCTCTGGATAAGTCTTATCAGTATTATTTCTGACTTAGTGATTTCCTCTGTACTGAGATCTTCTGAAATTATCTTTCTTCTATCAATCTTGGCGTTGTTGAAGAATCTGTATATCCAGGCGGTGATTCGTACTATTCTCAAAAAATGGGAATAACGTCCAAATAAAATTTCATTTTCTCTTGTCGTACACAAGGTGTTCAGGATGGTCTTGCGCCTTTCAGAATAAACAATCTCCAAATCAGGGATAATGGTTGATTTGGGCCACTCTTCTTGGGATACCTTTAACCATACAGGTCCCTCCCACCATCTTGTCTCCTTAAGTGATTCTGCTGAACATCCCCGAGATGGGAGGTCTGCCGGGTTTAATCGGCCTGGTATGTGGCGCCAAGATTCGGGGGAGCTAAGATTATGAATTTCCTTAACACGGTTCATCACAAAGGCTGCCCAGTTGTCTTCCCTTTGGATCCAACAGAGAGCATTGGTCGAATCGGTCCAATAAAATCTTGGAATTTCCTCAAATTCCAGATCTTGTATGACGTTAGCTGCCAAACGAGCTCCAATCAGACAAGCCAAAAGCTCCAATCTTGGGATGGTGAGTTTCTTCAGTGGAGCTACTCGTGTTCGAGCCTGTATCAATTGGATGTCCACTCTATCTTCCTTTTCAATGCGGAGGAAAATACAGGTTGCATAGGCAAACTGACTGGCGTCGCAAAAGATGTGGAGAGTGGTTTTCTCTACATAGGACTCCTTAAAACAAAGCCATCTAGGAATTTCTATGTTAGGCAAGTGTTTCAGTTTGCTAAACCACTTCCAAAATCTTTGTACTAAACATCCAGGTAGGACTTCGTCCCATGTCAACTTCTGTATCCAAGTTTCCTGTAATATCAGCTTGGGAATTAAAGTCACAGGACAAGCAACTCCTAATGGATCAAATATCTTGCTCGCTATTGAAAGTACTTTTCTCTTGGTGGTTGGTCCAATTAATTCAAAATCTTCCAAACCAATTGTCAGTGTGTCTCTATCAGTATTCCATGTTATTCCTAAAATGTTCACTTCCTTATTCAGTTGGTTCTTAAGAGAAAAGTCTGTAACGTTACTCACCCAATCTCGGAGATTGAAACAAGCTGTAGAGAGCAGTTCAGTAGATTCTTTCACGAATTTCTCCGTTTCTTCAACATTCTGAAAACTGGATAAACAATTGTCAACATAAAAGGATGATTTCAACTGTTCAGCTGTGATTTTTAAATGTTCAGCAGCCTTATCTAAGTGGAGAGATAAGGTAGCCTTTAAAAGATACGGACTAGTGGTAATTCCAAAAACAAACCTTTTATGTCGATACGTGATTAATCTTCCGTCTTCTGTGTGCCACAGGAATCGTAAATAATCTCGGTCTTCTTCTTTTATTCCAATTTGTAAAAATGCTTTCTCAATATCGGAAGAGACACCAACTGCATATTTACGGAATTTATTTAAAAGTCTTGGTATAATTTCTATCAAATTGGGTCCCTTATCCAGACAGTCATTCAGGGAAAGTTTACCTCTCTTCCGGGCCGACGCATTGAATACTGGCCGTATTCTAGAAGTTTGACTGTTCCTTTTATACACTGGTCGATGTGGCAGGTAGTGTACACCATCTAGTTTATCCTCTCTGGCATACTCGATTATCTCCTGTTTCATCCATTCTTCAAAGATTTGTCCATACTCTTTCATGTCTCCAACTTCTTCAAGTTTTCTTCTTACAGACCTTAGTTGGTTTTCGGCTAGATCTTTATTCGAAGGAATCCTTTCCTTGTCTTGCACCCAGGGTAGAGCTACCTCATAGCGCCCCTCGATATCTCGCGTCGTGGTGTGGGCGAAATGTTCCTCCATTTCAGCTTGTAATGACTGAGTCTTCTTCTCAACCTCCGCGTCAGAGACTCCAATTGCATCTAATTTCCACAAGTTTTCTAGATCCAAAGATAGAAGTGTGGTCACGCAAAGGGAGCTAATGTCATCTCTCACCTCCGTTGGAGGAATCTTTCCCATCACAGTCCATCCTAGTTTGGTACGGATTGCCACCAGTCCAGATGAGATCCTTCTCTGATCATCAGTTAGCAATCTCCCGGCGATGTCCGCGCCTATAAGGACTTCTATACGGTCTCTCATCAAATCAGACACGTCGAGTTCTTCACTCCCTTCTAACAATGATCTTGGACACACCGGAGGTATGCTTCCACAGATAAGGGGTTGACCTAGTGCTTCAAACTCACAGCGATAGGAATTATTGATGTCAGATAAATGAATTGTATAGACCTCATGTTCAACTACGTCGGTACTCGATCCTCCAAACAAGGAATGCCGGAAGAACTCTCTCCTAGATTGTTCGTATTCCATTTCCATTGCTGTGCTATGTAAAATATACGATCTTTGGGATCCGGTGTCTATTATAGCCCGTGCCGTCTTCTCCGTTCTGTTCCCTTTGAGGGTCACTCTCAAAGTAGGTAACAAGACGTCTGGGGAGGTTGATAAGTTGGCGAGAGTTTCATCTTGCACCGTTGGAGACTTGGAAGATCCACCTCTATCTAAAATCAGTTTTGTGCACATGACATCCAGGTGGGAAGACATGTTGCAGATCGAACAACGGACTACATTTCTGCAAAATTTACTTAAATGAGAAGGCCGAAGACATTTATAACAAACGCCTTTTTTCTTCATGAGTGATCTCTTTTCGTTTAAACTAATATTAGCTGCAAAGTCACACTTAGGGCTTCCATGGTTGTCTTTACCACAAAATACACATTCATTCGATTTGTGAACTGAATTCAAAAGTTCTGAAGCTGTCGCAATTGGTTTTTCATTGTAGAATCTTGTCTTTGGATGTTTGTTTACCAAATTAGGTTTAGAAGTTGATTCATTCCCGGTACCGATTTCGTTTCTAAAACTCTTCTCCCGTGCAGTTAATTGTCTTTACAGAAAGGTAATCAAGTCATTAATTACATAACCTGTCGGGAGTTCTTTGTTCAATTCCAAATTAAGGTCTGCAGGTAGAAGCTTTATTATTATCGGGCACAACAGTTGTCCGTAAACATCAATGGACACGTTTAGTGACTCGAGACTTCTTATATGAACAGAAAGGTTGTCAAAAAGTTCGCGGAAGGTTCTTACATCGTTTGATGTTTTGAGTGGTCTCATTGACAACAAATTGTTCATATGTCGGCTAATCAAAATGTCTTCTCGCCCAAATCTGTCTTTAAGCAATTTTATAGCTTTCTCATAATTGTCCGCAGATAAAGCGAAACCTTCGACTGTGTTTAGTGCAGTTCCGCCGAGATGTGACTTCAGATAGTTAAATTTATCGATCGGGTTCAGTGAGTTGTTCTGGTGTATAGCTGCATCAAAAGAATTCCAGAACGTCAGCCATTCACTAAAGTTTCCATAAAATTTCGATATCATCAATTTCGGAAGTTTCACAGTCGTGCAGGAAGGTACATAATGTCTCATTTCGTTTTCGTCTATTCGTGAGTTCGAATTCGGTATATTTTCGCCCTGAAAATCTGATTGGCGAATCTTTTTATTTGCCCTAAATCTCCAAGTAATATATTTCTCTCGATATTCCTCTACGCCCTGTAATTCCTTCTCTAAATCGTCAGTTTCAAGAAGCGTTTCTATTTCGTGATCCACTACTTTAAGTTCGTTAAATGATTCATTCAATTGTTCTAATAATTCTTCAAGTTCAATTCTCATTAGCGTGTCAAGTCCACTTTCAATCTTATTGCATGTTTTCGTTAAATATGATCTGTTAACAGCACGCTTCTTTTTTAAACGTAGAATTAATTCTTCCGCCATCTTGTAAACAAAGCGGCAAGTAGGGTTAGCTAGCGAGTTCCAAAATGGTCAGCTCAAAATGCTTCTTTTTTTTTCTTCTAGAATTTACCTTCAACAGTCCCGGCTGGGATGCCAAAAATATTGCGATTTCACCGCCACTCTGTGTTGTGACGACGATTTAAATTCTATAGAGGTAGTCACTCACCTCTATTCTTGGTCGGCGGGGTTGAAGGTTCAAAGTTAAGGCGTCGTTGTTTATAACACTTTTAAAATATACGACGAAAACAGAGGGAAAATTATATTTATTACAATTTAAGAAAATAAGTAAAGTATTATTTAAACATTTACACTAAAAGAATTGGAGATCAGGGCAAATTCTAGCGTTCGAAAAGTTGTTTACAAGTTCTTCCCCTATTGTTTTCTCATTTTTGCCGCTGCATCCCCGTAGCTGCTTCCGCCGGCCTCCCATTGGCTGCTTCGGACGTCTTCTTTTCCAACAATATCAAAGAAGAAGACAACGTTGGAAGAATTGTTCACTCACCAATTGGAAAAGCCAGAAAAAATTAACGATTATTACCATTTTAAGGTTGTGGGTGCATTAGAGAACTCACTTCCAAACCAACAGATTGTTGAAGCACTTACGGCAGGTGTAACGTATGATTTGAAGAAAATGATATACACCAGGAACCCACAGACGCCTGAAGAATGGTTGGACTATGTAAACACCATCCAAAAGCGGCCAGTAACTCGAGGACAACCGACACCACAACGTGGCCTCGACCGCTGGCAACCCGAATCCACTCCCCCGCCTAACCGAGGTCATTACCGGCCACAATATGGGCAATTAGCAACTTTTCGTCGACCTGGAGATGGACGTTTTGCCTTTCGCAACTACGCGGATAACACGCTGCCCAAGGAACCCAGGGAACCAGCCACATCGAGCGGACATCAACCCAGATCACAAGGATGTGATCCCTCATCAAGGAAAGGACCAGCATAATGTAAGACTATTCTTTAATTTATCTATTTTCACCTTCAATGTTAAATTTCTTGTGGATACTGGCTCTACCATTAACCTAATATCTTTTGATTATTTGCATAAAATTTTGCCATCAGATATATTTCGAAATATAACTAAATATTCAGTTAATAAGCATTCTAGAATTAATACATTGAGTGGACCAATCCAACCTATATTTTATGTTATTTTACCAGTCAGTTTTTTTAAAAGAAAAGTTAGCTTGAAATTTTATATATTTAATCTACCATATGAAATTGCACTAATAGGATTATATACTCTAAAAAAATTAAAAACTAGAATTGACTTCAATAGAAATGTAGTGAGTCAACAAGGCATAAATATTCCTGCTACTCTTTTTTATTTTGAAACAGATTTGGCTTATGTAAATGATGCATACAATGTGATAAATCCAGATAGGAAATATAATATAAACCAACACCTTCATATTGTTAATACACAAATCTTAGATAATCACTGTGCACCTTCAGGAAGTAATCCACTCTATGTTAATCATTTACAACAGACACTGTCCACTCAATCAAGCATTCCAGGGGAAAATAAGTTAACCAGTGATTTAATTGATAAGTATCATAAGATAAACAACTTATTAGACCTTAAGTTAATTAGGTTATTGAAAGAATTTGCTGAAATATTTCCTACAGACCCATTTAAAGTTCCTACCCTACATATCCAACCTGTACAGATTAAACCAAATACAGATAGAGTAATCTGGTTGCGACCGTATAGAATTCCATTTACATATAGGAAAGAAATAGATATACAAATCAATGAGATGTTAAAAAATAATATAATAGAACCGGCCATAGGTGAATATGCTTCACCCATTACTCTAGTAAAAAAGAAAAATGGAACATTTAGAATGTGTGTGGATTTTCGAAAATTAAATGAACACATTCCAGTTGATCCCCAACCTATACCATTAATAGAATCAGTGATAGAAAAACTGTCGAAAGCTAAGTATTTTTCCAGCCTTGATTTGAGCAACGCTTATTGGACAGTTCCTATCCATCCGGATTCTCGACCTTATTTAGCCTTCACCACCCACGCAGGAGTGTACATGTTTAAAAGATTACCTTTCGGGCTACGAAGCTCACCACAGATCTTCGAGAGAGCTATTGGACAAATACTTAGAAAATATAACTTCCAATTTCTAGAACACTACTATGATGATTTTATAATTTTTTTCTGATAGTTTTGAAGAACACTTAGAACATCTTCGTTTATTCTTCCAACTATGCAGGGCAGAAAATATCCGCCTCAACCTTAACAAATGTCAATTATGTAAGACCTCCATTAGCTTCCTAGGATACGAAATCACACAGGGCACTTATAAACCTCACCTAACTAACACTCAGGTAATAGGAACCATCCAACCTCCGACTAATGTTAAAACTTTACAGTCATTTTTAGGTGTCGTAAATGTATATCATAAATTCATTCCCCATTATGCACAGCTTAGATCGCCTTTAAATATACTTCTTAAAAAGAATATTCCTTTTAAGTGGACTCTTAATGTCAGAAGGCATTTGAAGATTTGAAAAGCAGCCTAACTGCATCACCAGTTTTACATATCTTTAAAGAAGATTTACCCTGCTTCTTATATTGTGACGCGAGTACATTAGGGATATCCGGAATTCTAAAGCAAAAGGATGAAAATGGAGAAGAACATCCTGTACAATATTTCTCTCGCTCTCTACGCAAGTATGAACAGAACTACTCCATCTCGGAGCTGGAGTGTTTAGCTATCATTGAGTCTATAGAATACTTCAGGGTGTACCTGCTTGGTAGACATTTCACCATTTATTCTGATCACCAAGCTCTGGTCTATTTGAAAAATATTAAAAATCCGTCAGGTAGGTTATTTAGATGGTCCTTGAGACTCAGCCCATACACTTTTGACATACACTATCTGAAAGGTAAAAAACAACTCGAGGCAGACTTGCTATCAAGACAACCATTTTGCGGTTTTCTAGAGGCTCAACAATTGGAGGGACACCAGCATCGTGTACCTGAGAAATATCAATCACTCATCAATACTGATGGACTTGCGATTATTACTAAAAAGGGCGTACCCAGAGTAGTCGTACCTGATACACTAAGAAATAAGTTACTCCAGAAAGCACACGAATGGTATAACCATCCAGGAATCACACAACTCACTAGGTTAATCACTAGTCAGTATTATTGGGATGGTATGACCAAAGATATAAATAACTATGTCCGTAAATGCAAAATTTGCCAAATAGTAAAATCTACGAAAGGACCCACATATGGAGAAATGGGTACCTTACCACTCGCGAAGGAACCTTATGAACTTATGTCAATGGACACAGTAGCCGGATTTAATAAGTATGGTGGTAACCGAGCTTATTTACATGTAATATGTGATCACATGAGTCGATACTGTTGGACTTTTCCTAGTAAATCTACCTCTACCCTGACTTATATTCAAACCCTAAAAAAGGTATTTCAGGAAGGTATTCCTAAAAACCTACTGACAGACCGAGCTCCTGCATTTACATCCGCTCAATTTAGAAGGTTTTTAATCTCACAAGGTATAAAACCCTTGTATACCACAGCAAATCACCCACAGTCAAATGGTCTGAGCGAGAGATTGAATGCAACCATAACAGGGAAACTAAAGATACTCCATTTAGAACACCCCAAACAGACATGGACCAAACAGATAGAAAGGGTCACCAGAATCTACAATCTAACTCCACATACAGTGACGGGATTTCCTCCCATCTATTTATTAAAAGGGATAGTCCCTAACAATTTAAACAACCATGTTCAGACATTTCCCGAACTCTCAGAAGCAAGAAGAATAGCATTACAAAAGACTCAAGCAAGGCATAAGGCCGAAAAACTAATGTACGATCAAAAACATAAAAAGATTGATTTTGTACCAGGGGATCTAGTATTGGTGAAAGTTTATAGGCATCCGAATACTCCAAAGTTGGAACCTAACTATACAGGCCCATATGAGATCTTGGAAATACTATCACCTCAGGTAGTGCGCATTAATAGACCAAATAGACCTTTGCAGTTACAGACAGAAATTATAAATATAGAAAAACTTCGTAGATATGTAGAAAATATTCCCCAAATCACACCTCCTACGGACCTTCCCGACTCTCCTCCTAGACAAAACTATTTTCTATTTCCTTATAGGCACTTCACTACAGATATCTTGGGTGATCCGGGTCCCTCCAGACCAAGGAAATGGTTTCAACCGTTTAACCATTTGGACAACAGTATTTTCACGGATGAAAAATTTTATAAGCCTGATTTTCCAATAACATCCAAACCAACTTTTTCATCAATAGTAAAGCCCACTATATCCAGTACATTGGTCTTAGACCCTAAAATCAATCCATTCGATAATATGGTGGAAAGTAATTTGGGTACTACCAAAGAAAAATTACACAGTAAACTTAATCCAAATGCCGATGTCTTTATACCAACAACCTTGGCGACCAAAGAATTTTCACATTATTTAAATAAAGACTCGCTTATAAATAATGTTATCACTCTGTGTACATTTTTGTATAAAACTGTTATATTTAGAATTAAAAAATTTCCATTGTTTTTAATTACCACAATAATATTTTGGATTCTTTATACTCATTTAGCATCTTGTATATACCTTCTTCCTTTATTGTTTTATATCTTGCCTCTACCCATACAAACAAACCTACATATCTCTTATAAAATGTTCTTGATAAAATGGACCGTTAGAATAGTGGAATATATAAATTTGTATATAAATGTAATGTTGGACTATATGAGGCGATATGATAATTTTAATCAAGCTATACACTCAAATGATATATGACCTTGAAGATTTGAATATATTACTTTAAAATGTGAACATAAAAACACTTAATGCGTGTGTGGGTTTAAATAGCTATAAATATCTTTAGCCACCTTACAATATGCAGAGGCTAGCGCTTATCGTTAGTCGGGTATAACAACCCCGCATACCTCCGTTCGTTTTGTCTGGTGTAGGACAGACAAGATGTAAAGGCCTACAGATATATTTAGGACAATAGTAATAAGTTAAATTACGTATAGCAATACGATAGAACAACTATAGGATTAGTATAAGCGTTTTTATAAGATAAACTATCGAGGGTTAAAAGAAAAAAGAAAATTTTGGGGTTTTTAAACACATCATCCTCTAAGATATGGTATAACCCCATCGGTTAGTTTCGAAAATCGATGTTCGGTAAAACCTATCCTAAGATGTGCACTTCAAATGTTAGTTCGAATTAGAGATCATCCTTTTTAAAAAAGAAGTAAATTTTGGTTGTAGTGCTTTGACCTATGTACTTCCATTGAGTGAGTCGTAAACTCAATGTGCGAGTATATCATAGGAAAAAGTACACAGACAACGTTATCAAGATGGCGGACCCGGCTGTCGCCGGGCGGACGCTCGCGTCGAACACAATCACCAACTGTCCAAAGTCCCGAGGTGCCAAGTGACGGCCCCCAGGAGCCCCCTTTGGAATGTCCTGCTGTC
Organism: Cordylochernes scorpioides; assembly: GCA_030710605.1. Classification (NCBI taxonomy): domain Eukaryota; kingdom Metazoa; phylum Arthropoda; class Arachnida; order Pseudoscorpiones; family Chernetidae; genus Cordylochernes; species Cordylochernes scorpioides. The sequence continues at coordinate 120,181,051 of CP092864.1, forward strand.
TAACGTGACACCCTCCCGTCTCTCTCTGGATCGACTGTAGGCTTACTTTATTATTCCTGGAAGAGCATATATTATGACATATGGCCCCGTTGAAGAAGGCTGAACATGGTTTAAGTATATTTAAAGCTGGAGAAGCCAGGTATAGGGATCGTAGGATGAAGAAAGATATGAACATATTCAAAGTGAGCAGTCGTGGCCGAGAGATCTACCATCCGTAGTCTTAGCTTTTTAACCCCGCACTGTTCGAATCCTATCGACTTATTAGATAATAAAGATGTAATAAATAACAGTTTAAAATATCAATAGTATATCATAACCTCGTTAGGATATTTTCAATTCAGAGAAAATTAAAAATTTTATCTAGACTGTGCAGCTACGAATTTCATCTTGCGCACCCCCACGCAGGTTCACTGCAATATAATTCCCACACTACTTGTAAATAGTCAACACATTTTTTTATTTTTATATCCATATATTTTAATATCCATATCCATATATTTTAATATCCATATCCATATATTTTAATATCCATATCCATATATTTTAATATCTATAATCAAAGAGTAAATAGCCAATGCTTGTATATAATATTTTGACCATCGACCCGAGGGGTAAGAGGGAGAAAAAAGGAGGTTGAAAAATAAACAAAGAGAAAATGGCTGCGTTTCTTTTTGTCGCGTCTATTATTTCTTATATACAAATTTAGAGTTTTAAATTTATAATTATTCAAAGATATACCTTAATACGACATATATATATATATATTATTTTTAATATTATTTATATATTTTTATATAAGAACGTATATTCATACTTTGTAATAATAATTTATTAAGTAAAAACAAAAAAGGCAATTCCTGACCGTTAACATAAACATTTAAGATGGCAAAGCGCCATCTAGTGGAATAAACATCAACTAAACGTTGATTTAACTTGTTCCCTGATATTTGACCAACTCATTTTGTTGATAAATCAAGAAAAGTCTATCAAGAACGCGTTTCTGGCTGTTAGCCCTCGTTAGCGTAGGGAAGACTATACCTGGAGGTCGGTGGAAGGATGGTCTAAACCGTTGATTTTCGACCGCTATGACCCGGGTTCGATTCCCGCATTGGGCACTTTTTTCTGATTTAAAAAAAATGCTCCAATGGCCCCCAATTCTTGCAAAAGTCCAACCCCACCAGCGAGTGCAACTAACCAAACGGGGCTCTGGCACATTTGTAAGTGCAAAGTCAAACTGCTTTTCACATGTGTAGACATGTGGTGCACTTACAGTAAAAGCAGTCTCCTACTTCTACCCACCATGATTATCATCATGGCCTGTACCGCGTGTACTAGGAATAAGCAAAAAAAAAAAAGACTATACCTCAACTACCAAAGATTTGTTACAAGGGCCTTCCTAAGAATCCAAGAAAGGGGTATTTAAGGACGAATCTTGGTAAATATGTTTTCATGTTTATAAAAATAATTGATATATATAATACTTAGCTATCTATGTTATTGATAAATTTATTTTGTTATGTAGATTACAATAGGCATTCGTAAAACTAGTATAAAACATCTTTTGATTTAGCTTTTTAATTTGGTTTTAAAAAATAATTTTGGCGTTATACACTAGGCCAAAAATTTGTATAAGTCGTTTTAATGGGCTATTGCTTGTTTGAGATTGAATTTGTGTCCAGTAATGCAGGTGTGTTGATAAATTAAGGATCTAATGTCTTTGTATCTTATGTTTCTCTCGTGTTCTGTTAGCCGGGTCTCTATTGTCCTACTGAAGAACATGAGAGAAACATAAGATTAAAAAAAAAAACAAATAGATCCTTAATTTATCAACACACCTGCACCACTGGACACATTCAATCTCAAACAAGCAATAGCCCATTACCACGATATAAAAAGCAAGCAACACCGATTATTCCTGGAAGCACTGGTATCATCAAAAGCAATTAGCATCAATAGAAAAATAGACCTTCCAATCCAATATGACAATATCCCTGACAATTTATCTTTTTATTTTTTGTTGGTATATATGTTATATCTAAACGGTAAAATCTTCCCAATTACATGCGTGGTAAGGATAAAATACTCAGGAGATAAGTTTCTTCAAATGAAGAAACTTATCTCCTGAGTATTTTATCCTTACCACGCATATATGTTATATATAAATAATATTTTCTGCTGATTTTGGAATATCTTGAAATATACAGTCGTGGAAAAGATTATCATAAAATTAGTTATCAAAAATAGCTTTAATTGAGCTAAAGGAATATATGAAAACATAATTTGATAAATGTACTGCCTAACTTAAGGCGTAAGAATAAAAAATGGTAAACTTGTTTACATAATGTACAAAAGGTTTGAGCCGGCCATGTTTTTATTATCATAAAGATAATTTAACTATCAAAATTCGAAACTATTTTAAACGTGTAAGATTCTTTTTGAAATTAAACAATTTCTACTGCCCTTACATAATTTCAAAAAGAATCTTACACGTTTAAAATAGTTTCGAATTTTGATAAGATGGCGCGCTAGTGCATCATATTATAATTGAACTATGTTCTTACTTCTTTCAATGTGATAATTTCCTGCATTTACATCCTTTCTTCAACTTCGCTTCCTGTGTCGTCTGCTAGGCAAACGAAGACGGCAGTCCAAAGAATCTCAGGTAATAGAATGCCAAAGGTATTTCTTCTTAATAATGTACCAATCTTCCAGATACAAATTTCTCGACCTTTCTTATTGCCTGCGATACCATCTAGATATATCTTCTTTTATTTCCTCACTAATATATATTTTATTAAGTTTTTTATTACCATATAATTTATTATTATATTAATTCATTATATAATACAATAAATACACTTATTGCATTTTAAATTTTAAGAAGTAGACGATATTATGAGAGTGTTTAGATTTAATGAAATTATTTATATTGGACGCTATCTAAAATTTAATATACAAATATAAGTACTTGCATAACCAAAAAGCAAACTATTTTTCAGGTTGGAAATTGAAGAGGATTTATTCGTCCCAACGTCAAAATAAGAAATAAGAAAAGTTGGAATGGCTTAATATTAAATACTTTTAGATAAAATGTCACAAAATTGTATCGAATTTATATTATATGGTTAATTATTATTTATAAAATTAGAAATAACATATTGAATTGAAACGAATAGAGATTTGAGACAAGCTATATAAAGGCCAATACGATTTGGAGAACATTTCTCAGATTCGAAAGATATTTGATCAGAAATTGGTCTATCGGGTTTATGAACGAGGTTTCATAGAACTCCATTCATATAAAATAATTGTATTCTATTAAATATGCAAATATGCTAATAAATAATGTGAATATTTGTAATACATTGACCATAAAATAAATGATTGTATTCAAGCAGCTCTACATGTGCAGAATGAATCCAGACCATCTCTGAACACCATTAATAACCATCTTATCGAAGCAGAACTCCGTAGTCGTCGGCCTTTATTAAGATTTCCACTTTCTGCCAGACACAGAAAAAAAAAAACAGGCTCAGCTGGTGTGAAGAGAGACGTTTTTAGAGACTCGAAATAGAATTCTCTAATTTTTTTCTGAAAAATCCAGATTTAGTTTGGGGTTTCTTGAAGACAGGATTAAACGTAGGCCCCAACAAAGAGCCAACAAGACTGTTTTGTGGAAAGGCATACAGCAAGAAACCCTGGCTACATGGTGTGGGGTGGCATCAGCTATGAAAGTAGGACCCTTTAGTTTTTATTCAAGGTACAATGACTGCTCAGCTATACATTGCAGATGTGTTGCAACCTGTTGAGTTACCATTTCTTGATTAGATTAATAATGGAATTATTCAACAGCATAATGTTCGACCACATACAGCCAACATCTCAAAAATCCTTCCTCCAAAATGCTGACATCCTTCCCTGGACCGTATGTAGCACAGATATTTCCCCGGTTGAACATGTATGGGACATTATGGGAAGCAATATTTTTCAATCTCCATATTCAAAAAATCTTTAACAGCTTCGACAAAATATCAAATGGCCTGGTTTACAATACCACAAGAAGCCATAAAAAAACTGTATGACAGTATGTCTCACCGTGTAGCTGCTTGTATACGTGCCGAAGAAGGACACACCAAATATTGATGAAAGCTATGTATCTCAATTAATTTTATTTATTTTTATTTTTAACCAATAATATTTTACATAACCATTATATAGCTCATCAACTTTCTGAAATTTTACATAAGTATTTCTAGGTAATGAAATTTTTCTGCTACCAGTGTAATATAATCATTTTTGAGAAATTTAGTAATTAAATTCATTTTTTTATTTGTATTTGAAAATAATTCAAATTTGTTAATATAAAAGCTTCAGTAATGTAATGATAATATACCGCGTAGTCACTCTATATTTGAGTTACAAAATTCAGATACTCCCAAACCTATTCTAATAATCGACAGTACCTAGGTTAGGAAAAGAAACTATTAAAAACTTCACACCTAGAAGAATTATCAAAAGGTCTATATAAAGGGAAGTCATATGGTTGTCGTCTCTACAGAATATTTGAAGCTATGAAATATAATTTTGAATAAAATAATATTTTTATATAACATATATATTGCGGCTATGCGGCGTTGAGTTTGTGTATACAAAAATGTAATGCCTCGATAAAGGTTGGCGTTCAGCCAGCCGAAATATTGGCAAAATAAATATTTTATTAAATCCATTATATGCCTTTTTTTAATCTAATAACATATATATATGAACATATTCAAAAAACATATAATAATTATTAAAGAATCCCAAACTAAGAAAAACAAACAAATTAAACGCTTCGAATATTGCATATATAACACATCCGGAATAATAAAAATGTGAATATAAGGTATTATCATTTGGCCAACAAATGACCAGATGTCAACATTAGCACTAACGACCTCATTAGGAAGTCCTCTTCTCTTTTAATTGATTGTTAATTAATGGCTAATTAACCTCATTATGCCATTCTCTCGATTCTCAATATGCATGAGAGCTCATTTAGGAGAATAAGGTTACCTTCGGATAGTTATTTGACTCCTTACAAATAACCCCATGTCCAATCATGTCCAATATAACTTGTTCAGCACGCACTACAGAGTGAGAGATTGAAACTACTTTTATTAATCGTTCATCTAAGATTATATAAGGTTAAATATGAAATAAATGAATAAAAATATAAATAAATAAGATTGAATAATAATAATATATATAGATGAATTAATAGAAATATATAAGATTGAAAAAAAGAGAAGAAAGAGAGAGAACATATACAGGGTGATCCAAAAGTCCCGCACTATTTTAAAAATTAATAACTCCGCAAATATTTGCGCTAGAGCAATGCGGTAAACACCATTGTGTTCAGGATGCAATGGGATTTTTTATGGCAAATAATGAAAAATTCGAAATTGATTTTAGTTACAATTTTATTCGCCAGATGGCGCACTACCAGAATCAGAGATTCAGCGGCCATATTGTTTGATAAATTGAAAAATATAACTGATCGACACGTATTTTTCCTTTTTGAATACCAGGAAAGAACCCTAATAACATCAAATAACAAATTAATAAAACACCACTTCGCCAAAAGTATGAAGAATTGGTTAACAATTTTTAAATACAATCAGAGATATGTAAAATAGGTAAATGCAAATTAAAACATGCAGCAAAAAAAAATTGATATTTTAGATACGGTTTGTGTTTCCGAAGATAATAAATTTCTAATATTTTTTTAATTCAACTCTCTCTCAGTATCGATTATATTTATTTTAATTCATTTGAAAAATATGTATCTATCTCTGATCATTTATTTTACTCTGGAATGCCTTTGTTGTTGTCGTGTCCAATAAAGAGCCTCAGATGCATCCATGCATCTCCATCACAGCAGCAGCAATGTCCACTATCTTGGGTGTGTAAAGCTGCTGCTCTGGGTCTATGTCAAATTCCTGCAAGGCTGCGGCCATTGCTGGCTATGAGAATATGTGGGTAGGTATAAGTTCCACACCAGGAGAATTGTTGCATGCCCTATAGGTTATTGTGACATCTGGATGTATTGTCATTCCTTTATAGTGTTTTGTTCCAAGTCTTGTTATAGTTTTTGTCATTTTTCTCTCAGAGTTTATTTCGCATTTTGATCTTTTCTTATTTATTGTTTAATTATCTTGTATTTTGACAAAGAATCAGCGTCAAATAATGACATTTGTTCTTTCCTTTGGCTCAACTTTCTGGCTTCCTTTGCCAATTCAGATGCCATTTCATTACCCCCGATCCCAGCATGGGCAGGGATCCATTGTAGAATGCAGTTATTCTCCAATGGTTCCAGTTGGGTAAGTAACGAGTGTATTTTCCGTGTGATTTCAGTATTGCCCTTCTGAATTGCTTCTAAAGCGGATATGGAGTCGCTGTATATTAAATTTCCTACTGCTTGATGCAGGGATGGTTGGTTAAGGCATACATCAAGGGCTTTCCAGATAGCCGTCAGTTCACAAGTGAAGTTTGACGAAATCTGTCCTGCTCCTTCTTTGATTTTGATGTGCGTTCCATCTTGCAGTGGTATGTTGATTCCGGCCCCTCCATAACTCAAGGTAAGGTCTGAAGATCCATCTGTATATGCTGTTAAAGGGGGTGGCCTAGAATTTTTAATCAAGAATTTGTACTATGAGGACATAGCCGTTAATATTTCAAACACATTAGACCTCGAAGCCCAAGATATCAAAGTCTACCTCAATCAAAACAAAGCCATCAACATATACAATATGTATCACCCTCTAAACAATACACTTATTGACGACGGAACAATGGCTCAATTTCTTACAGACAACTCTTATTGTAGGTGACCTTAATGCCAAACATCAACTATGGGGATGTTCCACGCCAAACCCAAGAGGCAAAATACTTTCAAACATATTTGACGACAATGCCATCATGTGCTTAAATGATGGGAATCCTACCCATCATTCATACAGCTATAATACTGCACAAGCTCTTGATATAAGTTTTTACTATCCTGACATTTTCCACAAATGCAAATAGCAAATATTAAAAAGTATTGTAAGTGATAATTTGCCTAATTTGATAGAAATTAGCACCAAGACCAAAACCAGCTCAATTAAGAAAAATTCTGGAACTTAAAAATGGCTAATTGGATATCTTTCGAAAAAACCATTATTAAAGCAGCCACAGTTTCAATACCAAGAGGTAATATTAAGAAATGGATTCCAAATTATACACACCAGGCAAAAAATATTCAAACACTTATAACTAAAAGAAATGAACTACAAAAAGAGCACCCAAAACCAAACAAATTGTAGAACTAAACTGAACATTGTGAATGCAAAAATAAAAAGATTATACGTATGTGAAAAGGGAAAAATGGAAACAAACTTGTGAAAACATGAACTCAAGAAACCCAAATACAAAACTTTGGAATTTGGAAAAACAAATTGACAGATCCCAGTCACAAACCGAAAAAACTAATATGATTAAGAATACAGATGGTACACCAGCAACTAATGACAAAATTGCTGCCAATCTTTTAGGTAATTCATATCAAATAAGTAGTAAAATCAAGGTTGAAACAAAGGCCCGAAGGATTATTCATGACTGTAAAAATGTCACCAGTACTCATAATATTTTCCATGGAAAAAATCAATATGAAAGAGCTAGCTTATGCATTAGAAAACACTGACCTAAACAAGACTCCTGGGCCATATGGAATCTATGGCCGAATGATTTCAAACTTGGGCAAAATTGGCAGAGAAAGACTTCTTAATATTTTCAATAACTCCTGGAAAACTGGAAAATTGCCTCAAGACTGTAAAATACAACAATAATTCCTATTTAAAAACTTGACAAATCTGCTGATGACCCAAAAAAACTACCGACCTATCTCCCTCACAAGTATTTGCTGAAAATTAATGGAAAAATTATACTCAGACGACTCACCTACCACCCCGACACAAGAAATCTCTTACCAGAAGAACAATATGGATTTAGGAAAGGACATGGGACAATAGACCAACTCTTATTTTTCACTCAAAAGGTAAAAGATGCACAAAACAGAAAACCAACTAACCACACGATAGATGCTTTTTTAGACCTTACACAAGCTTTTGATAAGGGGTATGGAAAAACAAGTTAATTACAAAATTATACAAACATTTCAAAATTGATGGAAAAGCTATCACTTGGATAAATGATTCCCTTAAAAATAGATACATCAGGGTCAAATATAATGGCACTCTATCTAAAACCTTCAAATTGTATCACGGATTACCACAAGGATCAGTCCTTAGCCCAAATCTCTTCACCCTATTTATTGCAGGCATAGAAGAAAAATTTTCACATAAAACCAATATTGGACTTTTCGCTGATGACATTATTCTATGGAGCAGCAACACTAACTGGAAAAAACTGAAAGAGATTTGAACAAGACTCTTCTCCACCTAGAAAAATTTGCTAATAAACATAAATTAGAATTTAACCCCCAAAAATCTGAAACCTGTCTTTTTACTACCGATAAGAAACTATACAAATTAAGACCAAATATTATTCTGAAAGAACAACAATTGCAATATAATAAACATCCTAAATATCTCGGCTACACCCTGGATCCAGACATTAACTCCAGTAAACATATTGAAGGAGTTGTTAGAAAAGGAAGAGACCGACTAAAAATCTTGAAATGTATTTCAGGAAGAGTGGGGAGCTGAAGCAACAACACTAAAATTAACTTACACATCTCTAATGAGACCTATCTTGGAATATAGATATCAAATCTATGGTACAGCATCTGAAACAAATCTAAAATCACTGGAAAAGATACAACTAAATGCAGCTAGAATTATTACAGGTCTTCGAAATACCTGCCCTAATAATATTTTACTTTACGAGGCAGACATTATGCCCTTAAAGGATAGAAGAAGCTACAATCTGCCAAAATATATAAACAAAATCAAGAGTTATGAAAACAAACACAGAACTTTCAATTACATACTTAATTGGGAATCCAATATAAGACACAAAAAAGAAGGCCCTCTCCACCTACCAAAAGAAATGGATTTTTAAAATATAAAGTGGAAAATAATTATTTAGCAGAAAAAATATCTCCATGCGAATCACTAACAAAATGTTATTTTTAATGCCACTTTAAATGAACCCACCAACAAACAATACCAAAATCCAGAATACTTAAAACAATTATCATTAGAAATAATTAATAAAATTCCTAAAAATGTAATAACTATCTATACCGATGGTAGCAGAGACGAGTTGGAACACACTGACAGTGACTCTCTCATTAAAACCACAAATGGCAATGAGAAAATAAACAGAAGAAACCCAGATTTTTGCTCAGTCTTCAGATCCGAACTTATAGCCATCTATGAAGCCTTAAAATCCACCAGAAACACTAAACATGACGATATATGGATTCTTACTGATAGTAGAAGTGCCATACAACACTTGAGTCACACAAGGGAACTTAGAGACAAAGTAAGCAGGAACATAATTGGTTATCTCCAAAACTCTCAATACCTCAAAAATTCACCTTCAATGGATACCCTTACATGTTAGCATTGAAGGCAATGAAGCTGCTGATGCGCTAGCGAAAAAAGGCACAAAAGAACCCTTACTACAGAAAAATAAACTTACTTTTAAAGAAATAGAAACAGTAGCCAAAACAAAAATAAACAAGAACTGGAGGATCCCATCTAAGCACAGTTGGTACACCCTAGAAGCAGATGGCCACCCAGACCTTTCGGTCCACTAGCCGGCATGCGAAGCATGCCCTTCGCTGCTATTCTGTTCAACTCATAAGCCAAGTAACGGTATCCAAGCTAGAGCTTGGACATTGTACCTGGAAACACCACCTCCCAGACAACGTGTCTGGAAGGATTTCTATACCGGTGGCCTTTAAACACAGCAAAAGAGGAAAGTATTTACTGTGTCCAGCAGGGGCCGCGGGGAGGCGGCCCCCGGTCGACTCTGTTCACTCACAGTTGAGGTAAAGCTCAGATGCCACGTCGTGGGCTTTCAAAAGAAGCTTGCTGTGATTTCTCAGCAGCTTACTCTCGATCGCGCCCCTCGCCCTCCTTCTCTCTTCCTGCACACCCACTACCCTTGGACAATTCAAGACGTAGTGGCATGCATCCACATCCCTTTCTTCATAGACGCAATCAGGGTTTCTCTTAATTTTAAATCTGTGGAGACTTGGGGAAGAGCCCATGTCCCGAACTACCCTAATGAATTAGTGGGACATTACTTTACAGAGGTACTTAGGTGTTGTTACCCAATTGAATACCTCTCTCCCTACACACTTTTCCTCCATCTGTCCAACCATAAGTCCTGGACGTGCCCCCTGATCCTCCTATAAACTTCTTTCTTGGTCACTGGGGTCCTCGGTGATCTACCTCTAAAGCATCCTGCCTTAGCGAGCCTGTCTGCGAACTCATTACCTTCGATGAGGCTGTGTCCCCTAACCCTCCGGAGCCCGCGTTATCATCTCCAGATCCTGGATTATTTGATGCGTGAGTTGCCCTTTCACCAGATTGATGGCGACGAGGGCCGACATACAATCTGAATAGAGGCGGTCCGGGCTGAAGTTCTTCTCGGCACACACTCTGAGAGCTACCCTGATCGCAACCATCTCGACTGAAAAGACCAATTCGTCCACTCTGAGTGCTAAGCTTTCTTGGAAGATCAGCTCTCCATTAGTGAAAATCACTACTCCAGCTCCAGTATTGGTTCCAGACTTACTACCATCAGTGAAAATCTCCGTGTCAATCCCTGTCGGCCCTCCAGGACTCCTATTCCACTTTGGCAACCACTGCGGAGGCTTCTTGGGTCCCTCTTCCATTTCAGGGCACCCGCTTCAAGTCCCAGGGCATCTTCCCTGTTCTCCCAGATCTTCTGTCTGATGGTCTCCTCCTCTAGTTTCAATCCCAGGGGAATAAGCCCAGCGAGGACCAAAAAAGCCTCACTGCTGGTAGTGCGATATCCCCCTGTGATTCTGAGTGCCGCTGTCCTCTGCACGCTCTCTAGAGTTTTTGCCACCTTCTGATCCCTGTTATAGCAGGATTGGCTCGACACAGGAGAGGCAGAGGTTCCTAAAAATAGTACCCTCCTTCTCCCCCCCCCCCTATTGAGAGCCAACCAGGACAGGCCTGCACAACGCCTCCCTGCCTCTCGTCACCATCTCCTCTGCCTGATATTGCCAACCCATCTTGTCATCAATGACCACCCCCAGGATGGTCATCCTATTGACCACCGCTACCCTCCGTCCTGTCATCCGGATAGCCGGCTTGTGCTCCCATTTGATCCCTTTCCTTTTAGTTCTGATGTCCCTAGGCTTAAAGCTGAGGGCTTTAGTTTTGGAGACATTGAACTTAAGGCCAGAGTCATGGGCCCAGTTCGAGAGGATTCGGAGAGAAGCTTCAACACACTACTCAGCCTTCGCTCTCGAAGCAGCCTCAATGATGAGGAACTGGTCGTCAGCATAGAGAACCAGCCAGGCTCCCTCAGGTAGCTCCTCCTGGAAAACGGTGTTTACCAGGATATTCCACATAAAAAGTCCGCAGCAAGAGCCCTGGGGGCAACCCCTAGCACAGTTTCTTTCCAACTTCCGCCCACCAAAACTGAGGCTAATCCGTCTATCCCTCAGGAAGTCACAAACCAAGCTGCACAAATTATCAGGACAACCCATGTCGATCAAATTTCATCAGCTTGTTCCAGCTCATGGAGTTGAACGCGCCATCAATGTCCAGGGCCTCGAGAAGAACACAAGCACCCTTATTTAAGCCAATCTCAACCCCCTCTAACACCTCGTTCAGAGCCGTGGTTGTGGAGTTCCCTTCCCTAAAACCATGTTGGAAAGAGGAAAGGAGCTCATTACTCTCTAGCAAGTGCTTCAGTCGCTGAGCTAGTAGGCTATCAAAGACCATACCTAGACACACTAGTAAAGAAAGCGGACGATAATCATTAGGAGAATTACCCTTTCTACCAGACTTTTCGAGAAGCACTACTCGGGCAACCTTCCATGCCTCAGGAAAAGTACCAGTGTCCAGGCACCTATTGAAAAACCTGGCAAGAAGTGATGGGTGCATTCTTAACAGGGATTTCACGACCGTGTTATCGATCCCTTCGGGACCAGGAGATTTCCTTTTCCCGAACTTGAAAGCCGTCAGTTTCACCTCATTCTCAGAAAAGGGCGGATCCACCAAACCACAAGTGGTCAGAGAGATCTCGTTCTCTGGTTCCTCGTTTCCGAAGTGCCGATCCAAGTTGTTTTTATTTTATTTTCTGCTCTCGAGCGAGTAGGTCTAGAACACATTCTCTCTGAATTTTCTCATTGTTGGTGGATGAAACAGCACCAGTGATTATTTTGGCCGCTTTCGCTTGAACACTGTCTAGTCTTACTTTTAGTGATGAGCTTGAGGGAGCCCAGACCGGTGTTGCATATTCCATTATCGGCCTTATTAAGGTGATATATGTTGTACTGAGAATTCTGGGTTTTTCTCCCCAATTTGTTCCACATAGCCATCTCAGAATGTTTAGTTTTCTGGTAGCTCTATTTGAGGTGCTAATTATGTGTTTTGAAAATTCCAATTCCTCATCAATGACAGTTAAAATAATTTTATTGACATCTTGTCAATACATACAAAGTGCACAGTCTGCACTATTTAAAAAAAAAAGATAATATGCATTATATACATGTGATATCTTGGGACCTCTGGGACCAGTGTTACCTGATGCTAGACGAACCTCGGTGTCAACTCTACCGTGCAGTCGTGGTGGAAGGCGACACAGCTGGGCCAAAGGTGAAATAAGCAAATAGAGATTCCATTTAGAAGCGTCTGAACGTCAAGAAGGAATGGGACGAGGAGATTTCTGGCAGGAAAGGGTTTACCTTTTATCGGAGCGTCCAGTGGACAGGGACTGGAACGAAGACTAACTAAGGACTGACTAACTGAGGATCGGGGCCTCCTTTTATAGCTGAGCTGGGTCCGAACAGGTCACTGCTCTTTTCTGACGTAAACAGGGGGGGGAAGTTTTATTATCCAGGAGGGCCACGACCTCGTAAAAGTTGGACTGGGTTTGCTAGGCCTTCTCTCCTATTTTCACCTAAGCCTGATTAGTTTTAACCTTAATTTTCTCCTGTTAGTCTCCATTCCTTCTATCTGTACAGTTGCTATACTTTATTAGATTCTTACGTGGTACAGATTGATGTTAGTTGAGGCTTTCTATTTGCAGTAAATAAGAAGTTATATACAATTACGTGGTGGAACATGTGGTAGTAGATATCTGGACTATTTACAACAATTCCATGGTCTTAAATCATCACATAAACTATGTACAATGAATATGGCGCCTCTGCCAGCGCTGCAGAGTTTGGTGGAGAATCGCCAGTGGGTCTCCAGCGACACCACGCATTTTGCGATCTACGATGAATACCTAGATCGCGTACTTCGCCGCTTAGGAGATGGTGATGGCGCGGTCCTCGAGACCAACTGGAAAGATCCAGGACTGCAGTATCACACGTTCTTCCTTCCTTGGAAAATTCTCCATTGACCCAAACCTTTAACCTTCTTCCCCTTAAGAAGTCTGCAATCCAGGTTAAGGTTTCTCCGCTTACCTCGATGTTGTGCAGCTTTTCACGTAATTTCTCCCTCCACACTCGATCAAAAGCTGAGGTCATATCAAGGAATATAGCCGTGGTCTTCTTTGGCGGTTTTTCCTGGAAATAATCTATTATTGGTTGACAGAAGTAGAACAGTTGATCAGTCGTACAGTGCTGGGATCTATAGGCAGTTTGGTAGAAGTTTATTTTATTATTGTTAGTGAGCTAGACTATGGGCCTAGAGTGGATAATTCGTTTTGTTATTTCACAAAGTATGCTGGTGAGAGCAATTGGCCGATAGTTCTTGGATTCCTTGGCATCTTTGTTTGGTTTCAGTATTGGCACAGTAATTGATATCTTCCAATTCTTTGGTAGTGCACCAGTTTACCATGAAATGTTCAGTATTCCTAGGAGTTGTTTATTAGCTGTGTCTTCAAAGTGTTTAATCATTTGACCAAAGATTAGATTATCCCTTGGTGATCTCTTAGATTTTTTATTGATGAGTTTAGCTCATTCAGTGTGAAGTCTCTCGAGAAAATATCTTGTTGATGGAAGTTTCTTGCTTGTTTAACTAACTGGTTTATATTATTTTTAGAGTCCTGTCTTCAATCGTATATTTGAGTATGGAAGTGCTTGAAAGATATTCAGCAATTATGTTAGTCATCTGTTTGTTCTCGTTCTCGCTGTTTTATTCATATCGGTTAGAGTATTGGAGGATTGGTGTTGGTTTTGATTCTTTTCTAACACTCTAATCATATTCCAGTGTTGGCTGTCCTTTCTTGGATCCATTTTTTCGCAGAACTCTGCCATTTTTCTCTTGTTTGCATATCCAAATTTCTTGTTCTATTTTGTGACTAATTTCAATGTGTTACCTTCTCTTTTTCTTCTGTTTTATTTTTTTAAAGAAGTTCATTGATATTGTCTCCCTCTGCAATCATTGCCTCGATGAGTAAGGTATCCACAGGTCTAACGTCTCCTTCTAGGTATCGATGCTTTTGCAGCTTTTGATATATTCGAAGAGAAGTTTTCCAAGTTTTTGTCAAGCGTTCTGTAATTCATTTTTTCGTTGCACAGTTCTTCAAGCTTTTCTGTCAATTTTTTTTCAAGTCGGCTTTCCTAAAGTTCCATGTTCTTTTATTCTGTTGGACATTCTCAATTTTGAAGTTTAGGGTTGTTAAAATTGGTCTGTGGTCACTGATTGCACCTCTAGGATTTTCCATTGTGTTGTGGGTGCGATGTTGAAATTTATCGCTGTGATGTCTATTGCGGATTCTGTGCCTGTCGACTTGGATAGATAGGTGTTCTCTCCCTTATTTAATGGTGTAAGGTCGAGGTCGGTGACCTTTGTTATCCTGGACAGATGATCCCCAAGTTGAACTTTTGGCGTTAAAATTGCCGAGTATGATTGTGATATCCGAAGAGGCTTCACTTAATGTCTCTATTGTGTGTACCCATACAAAATTCAAAGATTTCACGAGCTGAAAGTTGGCGATTTTGAGATGCGTCAAGAATTCGCTGTATGGGTTTTCCGGAAAATTGATATTGATGAAAACTGGCTGTCGAATGTTCTGTGGACAGATGATGCTCACTTTTCTCTAAACGGAGAATCTAAAATTCAAAACAGCCGCTTTTGGGCAACAGAAAACCCTAGGATTTTTACAAAAATGCCACTTTATCAGCCTAGAGTTACAGTTTTGTGTGGGTTCACTTCTTCTTTTATTTTTGGGCCATTTTTCTTTGAAGAATCAATGGAAGAACTTTTAAAACCGTTTTTGTAACTGGTGAACGTTATGTTCATATGGGGTATTCCCATATTGCAGGGAAAAAGCACTAAGCGAAATAACATCATGAAAGTTGGAGGACCTCCTCATATCTCCCGCGGTGCCAAACAATTGCTGAAGAATACGTTCGTTGAAAATCGTGTGATAAGTCGCCACTTTATATAGCAGTGGCCTCCAAGATCACCAGACTTGACGCCTTGCGATTTTTGTTTATGGGGGTACATTAAATCGTGTGTTTATCGATGCTGGCCTACCACATTGGCCATGTTAAAGTCTTCTATCAGATGGCACGTTTTATCAATTTCAACAGATATGTTATTTAATGCTGTCCATTCTGTCATTTATCGTCTGCAGGCGGTGATTGAGAATGAAGGGTGCCACATTGAGCAAGGATTGTGACCTGATACAAGAGAGAAGGCAGTTACCTCTTGTGTTATATAAGCTGCCATGTATTATATTATCTACCAATATTTTGCAGCTCTTTGTGTTGGGATATGGGGATAATAAATGCTGTCCTCACATCTTGACTCTTTTTTTTTTTGTGTGAACAGTAATATTTTGTTTGTCATTTGCTGACATATTATTTCGTGCAAACCAGAGTGTTATAACTTCTCGAATAACACTGGTGCACACAATTTTTCCCCTTATCTTTAGTTTTTCGCTTTTCGCTCATTAGAAGAAATAGCATAAGGAATATTTTCTGTACACCAATAACTTTAGAAATTTTGTGCAAAAAAATAATACAAATGATTTTACTACCACGTTTTTCAACGCAAAAGGTCGATTTGAAAAATATTTTTATTTGAGGGGACACATTTTTTAAAATTGGGTACAGTATGAGAGAGAGTTGAATTAAAAATATTAGAAATTTATTATCTTCGGAAACACAAACCGTATCTAAAATATCAATTTTTTTTTTGCTACATGTTTTAATTTGCATTTACCTATTTTACATATCTCTGATTGTATTTAAAAATTGTTAACCAATTCTTCATACTTTTGGCGAAGTGGTGTTTTATTAATTTGTTATTTGATGTTATTAGGATTCTTTCCTGGTATTCAAAAAGGAAAAATACGTGTCGATCAGTTATATTTTTCAATTTATCAAACAATTTGGCCGCTGAATCTCTGATTTTGGTAGTGCGCTATCTGGCGAATAAAATTGTAACTAAAATCAATTTCGAATTTTTCATTATTTGCCATAAAAAATCCCATTGCATCCTGAACACAATGGTGTTTACCGCATTGCTCTAGCGCAAATATTCGCGGAGTTATTAATTTTTAAAATAGTGCGGGACTTTTGGATCACCCTGTATATATATAACACAATAAGATCTATATGAGTCAAAAATAAAAACGACGGAAGACGATCAACAAGAACTTATTGTGATTTAATATGAAACTACTGATTTGCCAGTTTGTATGTTCCATTATAAATTTGACCTCTTCCCTCAATATACGATGATCATTCCGCCGCTTTTATTTTGACTTATATAGATCTAATTGTCTATGGCGGACGCGATGAAATATTTATATCTTCTTTTTAGAGTATTTTAATTGAAGATTTTTAAAAATATATATTTTTTTTATAAATTAGTCATTTTAATATACTAAATGTCTCATATCTTGCATTTCACTCTTCTTTTAATTTAATTATCCTTTTTATATTATAACGTAGAAATCAAGTCTTAGTATATCTGGAGATGTTAAAGTATTTATTGATGACGTCACCACGACAAGTCGACAATTATCAACAACCCAACAAAACTATCTACAGCTAGAGAATCTTGAACAAACAAGCAAAGAAATATTTGAAAGATGATTTTACAAATACAGAGTAATATTTATTTTTATAAACTGTTGAATATTTTCATTGAATAATATTAAATTAAATAATAAATTATTTCTTCGCCACAATATGTACAGGGTGATCCAAAAGTCCCGCACTATTTTAAAAATTAATAACTCCGCGAATATTTGCGCTAGAGCAATGCGGTAAATACCATTGTGTTCAGGATGCAATGGGAATTTTTATGGCAAATAATGAAAAATTCGAAATTGATTTTAGTTACAATTTTATTCGCCAGATGGCGCACTACCAGAATCAGAGATTCAGCGGCCAAATTGTTTGATAAATTGAAAAATATAACTGATCGACACGTATTTTTCCTTTTTGAATACCAGGAAAGAACCCTAATAACATCAAATAACAAATTAATAAAACACCACTTCGCCAAAAGTATGAAGAATTGGTTAACAATTTTTAAATACAATCAGAGATATGTAAAATAGGTAAATGCAAATTAAAACATGTAGCAAAAAAAAATGATATTTTAGATACGATTTGTTTCCGAAGATAATAAATTTCTAATATTTTTTATTCAACTCTCTCTCATACTGTACCCAATTTTTAAAAATGTGTCCCCTCAAATAAAAATATTTTTCAAATCGACCTTTTGCGTTGAAAAACGTGGTAGTAAAATCATTTTGTATTATTTTTTTGCACAAAATTTCTAAAGTTATTGTACAGAAAATATTCCTTATGCTATTTCTTCTAATGAGCGAAAAGCGAAAACTAAACATAGGGGGAAAATTGTGTGTACCAGTGTTATTCGAGAAGTTATAACACTCTGGTTTGCACGACATAATATGTGAGCAAATGACAAACAAAATATTACTGTTCACAAAAAATGAGTCAAGATGTGAGGACAGCATTTATTATCCCCATATCCCAACAAAAAGAGCTGCAAAATATTGGTAGATAATATAATACATGGCAGCTTATATGACACATGAGATAACTGCCTTCTCTCTTGTATTAGGTCACAATCCTTGCTTAATGTGGCACCCTTCATTCTCAATCACCGCCTGCAGACGATAAATGACAGAATGGACAGCATTAAATAACATATCAGTTGAAATTGTTAAAACGTGCCATCTGATAGAAGCCTTTAACATGGCCAATGTGGTAGGCCAGCATGGATAAACACGCGATTTAATGTACCCCCATAAACAAAAATCGCAAGGCATCAAGTCTCGTGATCTTGGAGGCCACTGGTATATAAAATGGCGACTTATCACACGATTTTCACCGGACGTATCCTTCAGCAATTGTTTGGCACCTCGGGAGATATGAGGAGGTCCTCCATCTTTCATGAAAGTTATTTCGCTTAGTGCTTTTTCCCTGCAATATGGGAATACTCCATATGAACATAACGTTCACCAGTTACAAAAACGGTTTTAAAAGTTCTTCCATTGATTTTTCAAAGACAAATGGCCCAATAATAAAAGAAGAAGTGAACCCACACAAAACTGTAACTCTAGGCTGATAAAGTGGCATTTCTGTAAAAATTCTAGGGTTTTCTGTTGCCCAAAAGCGGCTGTTTTGAATGTTAGATTCTCCGTTTAGAGAAAAGTGAGCATCATCTGTCCACAGAACATTCGACAGCCAGTTTTCATCAATATCAATTTTCCGGAAAACCCATGCAGCGAATACTTGACGCATCTCAAAATCGACAACTTTCAGCTCGAGAAATCTTTGAAATTTGTATGGGTACACACAATAGAGACATTAAGTGAAGCCTCTTCGGATATCACAATCATACTCGGCGATTTTAACGCCAAAAGTTCAACTTGGGGATCATCTGTCCAGGATAACAAAGGTCACCGACCTCGACCGTACACCATTAAATAAGGGAGAGAACACCTATCTATCCAAGTCGACAGGCACAGAATCCGCAATAGACATCACTGCGATAAATTTCAACATCGCACCCACAACACAATGGAAAATCCTGAGAGGTGCAATCAGTGACCACAGACCAATTTTAACAACCCTAAACTTCAAAATTGAGAATGTCCAACAGAATAAAAGAACATGGAACTTTAGGAAAGCCGACTTGAAAAAAATTCACAGAAAAGCTTGAAGAACTGTGCAACGAAAAATTGAATTACAGAACGCTTGACAAAAACTTGGAAAACTTCTCTTCGAATATATCAAAAGCTGCAAAAGCATCGATACCTAGAAGGAGACGTTAGACCTGTGGATACCTTACTGGAAGGACCACAACATCGAGGCAATGATTGCAGAGAGAGACAATATCAATGAACTTCTTTAAAAAATAAAACAGAAGAAAAGAGAAAGTAACACATTGAAATTATTCACAAAATAGAACAAGAAATTTGGATATGCAAACAAGAGAAAAATGGCAGAATTCTGCGAAAAAATGGATCCAAGAAAGGACAGCCAACACTGGAATATGATTAGAGTGTTAGAAAAGAATCAAAACCAACACCAATCCTCCAATACTCTAACCGATATAAATAGAAAAGCGAGAACGAGAACAAACAGATGACTAACATAATTGCTGAATATCTTTCAAGCACTTCCATACTCAAATATACGAATGAAGACAGGACTCTAAAAATAATATAAACCAGTTTGTTAAACAAGCAAGAAACTTCCATCAACAAGATATTTTCTCGAGAGACTTCACACTGAATGAGCTAAACTCATCAATAAAAAAATCTAAGAGGTCACCAAGAGATAATCTAATCTTTGGTCAAATGATTAAACACTTTGAAGACAAAGCTAATAAACAACTCCTACGAATACTGAACATTTCATGGTAAACTGGTGAACTACCAAAGAATTGGAAGATATCAATTACTGTGCCAATACTGAAACCAAACAAAGATGCCAAGGAATCCAAGAACTATCGGCCAATTGCTCTCACCAGCATACTTTGTGAAATAACAGAACGAATTATCCACTCTAGGCTCATAGTCTGGCTCACTAACAATAATAAAATAAACTTCTACCAAACTGCCTATAGATCCCAGCACTGTACGACTGATCAACTGTTCTACTTCTGTCAATCAATAATAGATTCTTTCCAGGAAAAACCGCCAAAGAAGACCACGGCTATATTCCTTGATATGACCTCAGCTTTTGATCGAGTGTGGAGGGAGAAATTACGCGAAAAGCTGCACAACATCGGAGTAAGAGGAGAAACCTTAACCTGGATTGCAGACTTCTTAAGGGGAAGAAGGTTAAAGGTTTGGGTCAATGGAGAATTTTCCAAGGACCGAAGAACATGGGCTGGTGTAACTCAGGGATCTGTGCTCAGTCCTCTACTCTATCTGCTATATATTAACGACATCCATCCTACCTCACTGAAGACTCAAAGGTTTCCTGTTATGCAGACGATATAGCCATATGGCACACAAGTAGCAGCATAGAAAAATCGTAAAAAATACTGAACACATCAATGAGAGGACTGGAGAAGTGGGCAATGGAACTCCAAATGACCATAAACCCAATAAAACCAAACCTATGCGTCTTCTCCACTGACAGGGAAAAAGGCATAAATATAACCACAAAATAAGCATAAACAAACAAATAATTGATACAATTAGAAATCCAAAATACCTAGGTGTGATACTGCAGCCTTGGATCTTTCCAGTTGGTCTCGAGGACCGCGCCATCACCATCTCCTAAGCGGCGAAGTACGCGATCTAAGTATTCATTGTAGATCGCAAAATGCGTGGTGTCGCTGGAGACCCACTGGCGATTCTCCACCAAACTCTGCAGCGCTGGCAGAGGCGCCATATTCATTGTACATAGTGTATATAATGCATATTATCTTTTTTTTTTAAATAGTGCAGACTGTGCACTTTGTATGTATTGACAATATGTCAATAAAATTATTTTAACTGTCATTGATGAGGGATTGGAATTTTCAAAACACATAATTAGCACCTCAAATAGAGCTACCAGAAAACTAAACATTCTGAGATGGCTATATGGAACAAATTGGGGAGAAAAACCCAGAATTCTCAGAACAACATATATCACCTTAATAAGGCCGATAATGGAATATGCAACACCGGTCTGGGCTCCCTCAAGCTCATAACTAAAAGTAAGACTAGACAGTGTTCAAGCAAAAGCGGCCAAAATAATCACTGGTGCTGTTTCATCCACCAACAATGAGAAAATTCAGAGAGAATGTGTTCTAGACATACTCGCTCGAAAGCAGAAGATAAAATAAAAACAACTTGGATCGGCACTTCGGAAACGAGGAACCAGAGGACGAGATCTCTCTGACCACTTGTGGTTTGGTGGATCCGCCTTTTTCTGAGAATGAGGTGAAACTGACGGCTTTCAAGTTCGGGAAAAGGAAATCTCCTGGTCCCGAAGGGATCGATAACACGGTCGTGAAAGCCCTGTTAAGAATGCACTCATCACTTCTTGCCAGGTTTTTCAATAGGTGCCTGGACACTGGTACTTTTCCTGAGGCATGGAAGGTTGCCCGAGTAGTGCTTCTCGAAAAGTCTGGTAGAAAGGACAATTCTCCTAATGATTATCGTCCGCTTTCTTTACTAGTGTGTCTAGGTAAGGTCCTGGATAGCCTACTAGCTCAGCGACTGAAGCACTGGCTAGAGAGTAATGAGCTCCTTTCCTCTTTCCAACATGGTTTTAGGGAAGGGAACTCCACAACCACGGCTCTTACGAGGTGTTAGAGGGGGTTGAGATGGGCTTAAATAAGGGTGCTTGGGTTCTTCTCGTAGCCCTGGACATTGATGGCGCGTTCAACTCCATGAACTGGAACAAGCTGATGAAATTTGATGGACATGGGTTGTCCTGATAATTTGTGCAGCTTGGTTCGTGACTTCCTGAGGGATAGACGGATTAGCCTCAGTTTTGGTGGGCGGAAGTTGGAAAGAAACTCTGCTAGGGGTTGCCCCCAGGGCACTTGCTGCGGACCAATTCTGTGGAATATCCTGGTAAACACCGTTTTCCAGGAGGAGCTACCTGAGGGAGCCTGGCTGGTTCTCTATGCTGACGACCAGTTCCTCATCATTGGGGCTGCTTCGAAAGCGAAGGCTGAGAAGTGTGTTGAAGCTTCTCTCCAAATTCTCTCGAACTGGGCCCATGACTCTGGCCTTAAGTTCAATGTCTCCAAAACTAAAGCCCTCAGCTTTAAGCCTAGGGACATAAGAACTAAAAGGAAAGGGATCAAATGGGAGCACAAGCCGGCTATCCGGATGAAAGGACGGAGGGTAGCGTTGGTCAATAGGATGACCATCCTGGGGGTGGTCATTGATGAGAAGATGGGTTGGCAATACCAGGCGGAGGAGATGGTGACGAGAGGCAGGGAGGCGTTGTGCAGGCCTGTCCTGGTTGGCTCTCAACAGGGGGGGGGGAGGAGGGTACTATTTTTAGGAACCTCTGCCTCTCCTGTGTCGAGCCAATCCTGCTATAACAGGGATCAGAAGGTGGCAAAAACTCTAGAGAGCGTGCAGAGGACAGCGGCACTCAGAATCACAGGGGGATATCGCACTGCCAGCAGTGAGGCCTTTTTGGTCCTCGCTGGGCTTATTTCCCTGGGATTAAAACTAGAGGAGGAGACCATCAGACAGAAGATCTGGGAGAACAGGGAAGATGCCCTGGGACTTGAAGCGGGTGCCCTGGAATGGAAGAGGGACCCAAGGAAGCCTCCGCAGTGGTTGCCAAAGTGGAATTGGAGTCCTGGAGGGCTGACAGGGATTGACACGGAGGTTTTCACTGATGGTAGTAAGTCTGGAACCAATACTGGAGCTGGAGTAGTGATTTTCACTAATGGAGAGCTGATCTTCCAAGAAAGCTTAACACTCAGAATGGACGAATTGGTCTTTTCAGCCGAGCTGGTTGCGATCAGGGTAGCCCTCAGAGTGTGTGCCGAGAAGAACTTCAGCTCGGACCGCCTCTATTCAGATTGTATGTCGGCCCTCGTCGCCATCAATCTAGTGAAAGGGCAACTCGCGCATCAAATAATCCAGGAGCTGGAGATGATAACGCGGGCTCCGGAGCTGCATTGTGTTAGGGGACACAGCCTCATCGAAGGTAATGAGTTCGCAGACAGGCTCGCTAAGGCAGGATGCTTTAGAGGTAGATCACTGAGGACCCCAGTGACCAAGAAAGAAGTTTATAGGAGGATCAGGGGCACGTGCAGGACTTATGGTTGGACAGATGGAGGAAAGGTTTGAAGGGAGAGAGGTATTCAATTGGGTAACAACACCCAAGTACCTCTGTAAGGTAATGTCCCACAAATTCATTAGGGTAGTTCGGGACATGGGCTCTTCCCCAAGTCTCCACAGATTTAAAATTAAGAGAAACCCTAATTGCGTCTATGAAGAAAGGGATGTGAATGCACGCCACTACGTCTTGGATTGTCCAAGGGTAGTGGGTGTGCAGGAAGAGAGAAGGAGGGCGAGGGGCGCCATCGAGAGTAAGCTGCTGAGAAACCACGCAAGCTTCTTGAGAAAGCCCACGACGTGGCATCTGAGCTTTTCCTCAGCTGTGAGTGAACAGAGTCGACCGAGGGCCTCCTCCCCGCGGTCCCTGCTGGACACAGTAGATAGTTTCCTCTTTTGCTGTGTTTAAAGGCCACCGGTATAGAAATCCTTCCAGACACGTTGTCTGGGAGGTGGTGTTTCCAGGTACAATGTCCAAGCTCTAGCTTGGATACCGTTACTTGGCTTATGAGTTGAACAGAATAGCAGCGAAGGGCATGCTTCAGATGCCGGCTTGTGGACCGAAAGGTCTGGGTGGCCATCTGCTTCTAGGGTGTACTAACTGTGCTTAGGTGGGATCCTCCAGTTCTTGTTAATTTTTGTTTGGCTACTGTTTCTATTTCTTTAAAAGTAAGTTTATTTTTCTGTAGTAAGGGATCTTTTGTGCCTTTTTTCGCTAGCGCATCATCAGCTTCATTGCCTTCAATGCTAACATGTAAGGGTATCCATTGAAGGTGAATTTTTGAGGTATTGAGAGTGTTTGGAGATAACCAATTTTGTTCCTGCTTACTTTGTCTCTAAGTTCCCTTGTGTGACTCAAGTGTTGTATGGCACTTCTACTATCAGTAAGAATCCATATATCGTGATGTTTAGTGTTTCTGATGGATTTTAAGGCTTCGTAGATGGCTATAAGTTCGGATCTGAAGACTGAGCAAAAATCTGGGTTTCTTCTGTTTATTTTCTCATTGCCATTTGTGGTTTTAATGAGAGAGTCACTGTCAGTGTGTCCCAACTCGTCTCTGCTACCATCGGTATAGATAGTTATTATATTTTTAGGAATTTTATTAATTATTTCTAATGATAATTGTTTTAAGTATTCTGGATTTTGGTATTGTTTGTTGGTGGGTTGATTTAAAGTGGCATTAAAAATAACATTTTGTTGTGATTCGCATGGAGATATTTTTTCTGCTAAATAATATTTTTCCACTTTATATTTTAAAAATCCATTTCTTTTGGCCAGGTGGAGAGGGCCTTTTTTTTAGTCTTATATTGGATTCCCAATTAAGTATGTAATTGAAAGTTCTGTGTTTGTTTTCATAACTCTTGATTTTGTTTATATATTTTGGCAGATTGTAGCTTCTTCTATCCTTTAAGGGCATAATGTCTGCCTCGTAAAGTACAATATTATTAGGGCAGGTATTTCGAAGACCTGTAATAATTATAGCTGCATTTAGTTGTATCCTTTCCAGTGATTTTAGATTTGTTTCAGATGCTGCACCATAGATTTGATATCCATATCCCAAGATAGGTCTCATTAGAGATGTGTAAGTTAATTTTAGTGTTGTTGCTTCAGCTCCCCACTCTTCCTGAAATACATTTCAAGATTTTTAGTCGGTCTCTTCCTTTTCTAACAACTCCTTCAATATGTTTACTGGAGTTAATGTCTGGATCCAGGGTGTAGCCGAGATATTTAGGATGTTTATTATATTGCAATTGTTGTTCTTTCAGAATAATATTTGGTCTTATTTTGTATAGTTTCTTATCGGTAGTAAAAAGACAGGTTTCAGATTTTTGGGGGTTAAATTCTAATTTATGTTTATTAGCAAATTTTTCTAGGTGGAGAAGAGTCTTGTTCAAATCTCTTTCAGCTTTTTTCCAGTTAGTGTTGCTGCTCCATAGAATAATGTATTCAGCGAAAAGTCCAATATTGGTTTTATGTGAAAATATTTCTTCTATGCCTGCAATAAATAGGGTGAAGAGATTTGGGCTAAGGACTGATCCTTGTGGTAATCCTTGATACAATTTGAAGGTTTTAGATAGAGTGCCATTATATTTGACCCTGATGTATCTATTTTTAAGGGAATCATTTATCCAAGTGATAGCTTTTCCATCAATTTTGAAATTTTTGTATAATTTTGTAATTAACTTGTTTTTCCATACCTTATCAAAAGCTTGTGTAAGGTCTAAAAAAGCAGCTATTGTGTGGTTAGTTGGTTTTCTGTTTTGTGCATCTTTTACCTTTTGTGTGAAAAATAAGAGTTGGTCTATTGTCCCATGTCCTTTCCTAAATCCATATTGTTCTTCTGGTAAGAGATTTCTTGTGTCGGGGTGGTAGGTGAGTCGTCTGAGTATAATTTTTTCCATTAATTTTCAGCAAATACTTGTGAGGGAGATAGGTCGGTAGTTTTTTGGGTCATCAGCAGAATTGTCAAGTTTTTAAATGGGAATTATTGTTGCATTTTACAGTCTTGAGGCAATTTTCCAGTTTTCCAGGAGTTATTAAAATATTAAGAAGTCTTTCTTTGCCAATTTTGCCCAAGTTTGATATCATTCGGCCATGGATTCCATCTGGCCCAGGAGTCTTGTTTAGGTGAGTGTTTTCTAATGCATAAGCTAGCTCTTTCATATTGATTTTTTTAATGGAAAATATTATGAGTGCTGGTGACATTTTTAGAGTCATGAATAATCCTTCGGGCCTTTGTTTTAACCTTGATTTTACTACTTATTTGATATGAATTACCTAAAAGATTGGCAGCAATTTTGTCATTAGTTGCTGGTGTACCATCTGTATTCTTAATCATATTAGTTTTTCGGTTTGTGACTGGGATCTGTCAATTTGTTTTGCCAAATTCCAAAGTTTTGTATTTGGGTTTCTTGGGTTCAGGTTTTCACAAGTTTGTTTCCATTTTTCCCTTTTCACATTTACGTATAATCTTTTTATTTTTGCATTCACAATGTTCAGTTCAGTTCTACAATTTGTTTGGTTTTGGGTGCTCTTTTTTGTAGTTCATTTCTTTTAGTTATAAGTGTTTGAATATTTTTTGCCTGGGGTGTATAATTTGGAATCCATTTCTTAAAATTGCCTCTTGGTATTGAAACTGTGGCTGCTTTAATAATGGTGTTTTCGAAAGATATCCAATTAGCCTCTTTGAAGTTCCAGAATTTTTCTTAATTGAGCTGGTTTTGGTCTTGGTGCTAATTTCTATCAAATTAGGCAAATGATCACTTCCAATACTTTTTAATATTTGCTATTTGCATTTGTGGAAAATGTCAGGATAGTAAAAACTTATATCAAGGGCTTGTGCAGTATTATAGCTGTATGAATGATGGGTAGTATTCCCATCATTTAAGCACATGATGGCATTGTCGTCAAATATGTTTGAAAGTATTTTGCCTCTTGGGTTTGGCGTGGAACATTCCCATAGTTGATGTTTGGCATTAAGGTCACCTACAATAAGAGTTGTCTGTAAGAAATTGAGCCATTCTTCCATCGTCAATAAGTGTATTGTTTGGAGGGTGATACATATTGTATATGTTGATGGCTTTGTTTTGATTGAGGTAGACTTTGATATCTTGGGCTTCGAGGTCTAATGTGTTTGAAATATTAACGGCTATGTCCTCATAGTACAAATTCTTGATTAAAAATGCTAGGCCACCCCCTTTAACAGCATATACAGATGGATCTTCAGACCTTACCCTGAGTTATGGAGGGGCCGGAATTAACATAATACTGCAAGATAGAACACAGATCAAAATCAAAGAAGGAGCAGGACAGATTTCGTCAAACTTCACTTGTGAACTGACAGCTATCTGGAAAGTCCTTGATTTATGCCTTAACCAACCATCCCTGCATCAAGCAGAAGGAAATTTAATATACAGCGACTCCATATCCGCTCTAGAAGCAATTCAGAAGGGCAATACTAAAATCACACAGAAAATACACTCGTTACTTACCCAACTGGAACCATTGGAGAATAACTGCATTCTACAATGGATCCCTGCCCATGCTGGGATCGGGGGTAATGAAATGGCATTTGAATTGGCAAAGGAAGCCAGAAAGTTGAGCCAAAGGAAAGAACAAATGTCATTATTTGACGCTGATTCTTTGTCAAAATACAAGATAATTAAACAATAAATAAGAAAAGATCAAAATGCGAAATAAACTCAGAGAGAAAAATGACAAAAACTATAACAAGACTTAGAACAAAACACTATAAAGGAATGACAATACATCCAGATGGAACAATAGCCTATAGGGCATGCAACAATTGTCCTGGTGTGGAACCTACACCTACCCACATATTCTCATAGCCAGCAATGGCCGCAGCCTTGCAGAAATTTGATATAGACCCAGAGCAGCAGCTTTACACACCCAAGATAGTGGACATTGCTGCTGCTGTGTTGGAGATGCATGGATACATCTGAAGCTCTTTATTGGACACGACAACAACAACGGCATTCCAGAGTAAAATAAATTATCAGAGATAGATACATATTTTTCAAATGAATTAAAATAAATATAATCGATACTGAGAGAGAGTTGAATTAAAAATATTAGAAATTTATTATCTTCGGAAACACAAACCGTATCTAAAATATCAAATTTTTTTGGTACATGTTTTAATTTGCATTTACCTATTTTACTTTCCTCTGATTGTATTTGAAAATTGTTAAACAATTCTTCATACTTTTGGCGAAGTGGTGTTTTATTAATTTGTTATTTGATGTTATTAGGGTTCTTTCCTGGTATTCAAAAAGGAAAAATACGTGTCGATCAGTTATATTTTTCAATTTATCAAACAATTTGGCCGCTGAATCTCTGATTCTGGTATTGCGCCATCTGGCGAATAAAATTGTAACTAAAATCAATTTCGAATTTTTCATTATTTGCCATAAAAAATCCCATTGCATCCTGAAAACAATGGTGTTTACCGCATTGCTCTAGCGCAAATATTCGAGGAGTTATTAATTTTTAAAATAGTGCGGGACTTTTGGATCACCCTGTATATGGTGCTTATCTCCATGGTTAAACCAATTCCTGAAGTCCATCCTCTCCAATTTTGTGATGGTAGTTATAGGCCATCATAGATTATATGTTATAAAAATTTATTGAATCATGTCAATATACTTGTATTGTAGAACGACATTTGAAAATTATCCCGCGTGTATTTCTTTTGAACGAAAAATCGGAATTTATTTTAAGGAGAAATAACGATTATTTCTATCCTTAGGGATGAAGTTTGAAAGGATGAATTGTAAAAGGTAATGATGAACGGAAAAATAATTCCCAGCTCTGGACACTTTATTTTTCCGTTTATCATTACTCTTCACAAATCATCCTTTCATACTTCATCCCTAAAGTTATAAATAATCCTTATTTCTCCTTAAAATAAATTTCGATTTTTCCTTCAAAATAAACACATGCGGGATAATTTTCAAATGTCGTTCTACAATTATAAGACGCATTATATTGTATTATAAATACCTGTATTGATAAAAAATATATTTTCAGTGTTTTTAATATACCATAATCTTCAAAATGTGTTCTCTCTCTCAGGTTCGGTCTTGTCTTTTACCGCAAGCTTTCTTTATTTGTGACAATGTGTAGCTTCACTTATTTGCTTTAGGGTCAGTTCCGGAAGGCTGGGTAAACCGTTTGGTTTTCGACCACTAGGACCCGGGTTCGATTTCCGCATTGGGCACTTTTTTCTGTAAAAAAAAAAAAATGCTCCAATGGCCCCCGATTCTTGCAAAAGTCCAACCCCACCAGCGAGTGCAAGTAACCAAACGGGGCTCTGGCATTTGTAAGTGCAAAGTCGAACTGCTTTTCACATGTGTAGACATGTGGTGCGCTTACAGTAAAAGCAGTCGCTAACTACCCACCATGATTATCATGGCCTGTACCACGTGTACTAGGGATAAGCAAAAAAAAAGGGTCAGTTCAACAAACTTTCAAATGTGAAAAATAGCAAAAAAGTGAAATTGTACTCGAGCAGAAGGATATATTAAGAAAAAAAGGCATCTCCTGGTCGTGCAGCAAATCTTAAACGATCAAGGAATGCCTTTTTCTTAACTTTCAAATATTTTCTGTTTTTTAGTTTTTCGTCTCTTTGAATAATGTGTAGGTTTTAATATATCTTGTGTATTCAAGAAATGGAAGCCTCAAAGCACGAATGTTTCCCCCAAACATAAAGCAAACTTCTACTGTCCTTACTGCGATGAAAAAAATATTGGGAGGGTTTTGCTCATCAGTGGTGAACCCTCCCAGTGGTTTCGCCAATTTAATCTACCAGACCACTTCTTAGAGCTCTGATACTGTATTGGACGATTCTTTATATATATATAACTGCTGGGAGTGTTCACTATTGATGAGCCAAGCCCTCACAATATTTTTTCATCGCAGAAAGACGGTAGAAGAGAGTGTTTGCTTTATGTTTGGGGAAAACATTCGTGCTTCAAGGCTTCCATTTCCTATATTTAGATGGCACGTTACTGCTTATCAAATCTTTTGTATACACGAGAGCTGGCCAGTTCAAAATTATTTTATTTTTGTGACTTGTAGTTCACCCACAGACATAATATAAATTTGTGTGTAACACCATCCTCATGCAGATCATCGTCTAGAAAGATAAAAAGAATATGTGTACTTGTGTCACGTGGCTTGCACCAAAATTCTAAAGATAACTTGCATTTGCCTATTGAAAATAGAGTCGATTCCTGTTGAACTGTACTCAGCCTTGAAATTTTGCGTTCTTAAGGTGATATTAGTCCTTCAAATTTTCCAAATGTTACAACAAATTCAGCGTGATTATATTTTAATAAAGTCAACCGCATTTCTGTGCCTTCGGAGGACCACGTATGAACTACAAGCTGGGTGAGCCTCGCTTGGCCGTTACAGTAGTCAATCAGAACATGATCAACACAACCATCGCAGTTGTTAGGAGACTCAACACAAGACCCTGGATGAGAAGAGAGAACTAGAAAATACGTTAAACATTTACCACACAGCAGTGAATTCACCATCCCCTTCTCCCTCTCTATTTTAAACCTGTCTGATATAGAAATTTTCAAAACCTGATCAGAAACATATGCCAGATCAAATGTGTCTACAGCTAAGCGTCTGTTTTTGGAACAGAATTAGAGACCTATCTGAAATCTCTATTTGTTAATAACGAAGGTAGGGGCTAGAGACAACGACAGCAGTTGATTTTATAACAACATAGCTTGAGATAAAAATGCGAGCTCAGTCTGTGAAGCATCTTAATCTACTGCGCTAAAGAAGGCAAAGATTTTCCCGTTAGCAGGAAATAAAATGGCAAGTTCTTTCTATAAATGCCGTGGAATGATATAAAAATAGGTAGTTCCCTTCATACATCAGTGAATAGGCAATAGTATGTGACAGTTTAATAACTCTGACGAACATATTAGAACGTCCAGACTGCGTCGAATTGTTTTGCGGTCACACCATGACAACTCTCGGCCTTACTTCAAAACCTGTTGACAAGCTATATCTCTTGCCTTATTACAAGTGCGAATCTCGCTTAAATACCCTTTTCAGGTAGGAAATATATATAAAAAAGGTCTGGCTATTCATTTATAAAGGTGCAGATAAAATGCGGTAGATTCCGGGAAATATAATAAATATGTGAACAAAATATCATTCAATGCTGGCTACACCATCCCCACAGCCCTGACCTTGATCCTAGTGTGTAGTACTAGTGTGTTTTATCATCTGAAACAAAATACTCAGAGCCAGATTTTCAACATTCAAGAGCCTAACTATGAAGAAGGTAGGGAAGTTCTCATGATATCAAAAGAAGAGTTCCAGTATGTCCTCTTAGAATGGCAGACTCATTGAGACAAGTGTTTTAAACACACATAAATACCATATTCACAGCCGTACTCTGCTTAAAGCATTATATTTGAAGTATAATAATTATTTTTTGACTATT
The DNA here is from genome assembly GCA_030710605.1 of Cordylochernes scorpioides. Lineage (NCBI taxonomy): Eukaryota > Metazoa > Arthropoda > Arachnida > Pseudoscorpiones > Chernetidae > Cordylochernes > Cordylochernes scorpioides. The sequence goes on from CP092864.1 coordinate 120,212,490, forward strand.
TCCAACATACATAATTGGGTTACACTGGTATAACATACTTTGATGTTCTCATTGTCTAAGTCGCTGATTAATGATTATCTGTTTAAATTTGATATTATAGAAAGTATGAAGAGGTATTTGGAGGTTTACACTCCCTCCTTATTCATTTATATGAAAATGCTCATCTCTGTTTAGCTCTTCAACATAGGTTAAGCTCAAACGAAAAATACTAATGTATTTCATGCTTTTCATGTAGCAATATTTGCTCTGAATCAAGTAGCTCAAATTATGAAAACCAATGAAATAACCACTTTTATTTCAAAGAACTATGGTTACCAGGCAGGTTATGTATTCAAGATAAAGTTTATTTGTGTAACCTTAATTCATCAGGATTTGCTTTCTTTTCCAAAGGCCTCTACTTGTTAAGCCCCCGAAAAACTAAAGTGTTTTTATGCTTTTCCTGCAGCGAGATTTGCAATGAATCGAGTAGCTCAAATTATGAAAACCAAACACGTTGGGAAATATTTACTTGGCTAAAACCGGGAAAGGCCTTGCTATTCGTTTCATAACAGATAAAGAAGTTGAGAAGTTTGCGGTTTTGTGATATATTGAGGGTTTATAGGATGAAAAAAGAGTCAATTTAAGAATCTGGAAAGTTTTACGAAGATTTCGAATCATCCCCAATGCAACAATTCTCCTTTGGCGTCTATATTCATTCAACAGTTATAATTATACCCGTGAGAGAGATACAGACGTAATTAATTCTCAAGTTTCTATTGTCATTTATCGTGGAGGAAGCTTTTTATTGTTTGTGGGAAACTGCGATATGAACCTGCTGCCATTGTCATTTTAAATTAAATGATTACTGAAAGATTCTCTTGAAGAGAAGAGATTGGTCTCTTCCTTAGAAGATTATAGAAAATTTAATTGAAGTAACTCTTCCTCCCTTATATATATATTCCAAATGTCCCCGGAATCTTTAAAAATATTAATTGATTTTTATTTTAATTACTTTATATGGATTACTAGGAAACAATAGCGAATTAAACTTAAACATATAACTCAAAATAATATCGACAATAGACAGGTCATCTGGAGATAACTTTGCTTGATTCATCACACTATACATAGGTGCTGCTTTCATCTCAAGCGTATTTTATTTTAAAGGACTATGATTAACAGGCAGGTTGTGTCTTCAAGATAAAGTTTTCATATATTCGTGTATCCATTAATCCATCCGGATTGCTTTCTTTTTCAGAGGCCTCTACTTGTTAAACCCCCCGAAAAAACTAAAGTGTTTTTATGCTTTTCTTGCAGAGAGATTTGAACTGAATCAAGTATTGCTCAAATTATGAATACCAAATAAGGCCTAATCAGTGAAGTGGTTCTATATATTAAAAACAAAAAAGACAATTCCTCTTCGCTCACATGAGCGTTTTAGATGGCAGACGCCATCTAGTAGAATAAAAATCAATTAAACGTTAATTTAACATGTACTTTGATATTTGGTCAACCCATTTTCTTGATAAATCAAGAAAAACCAATCACGAACGCGTTTCGGGCTGTTGGCCCTCGTCAGCGTGGTGTAGGCTGTACCTCTACATTCAAGTATTTTTGGTCAAGATGCCTACTGAAAAATAAAGAAATGGGTTTTTTAAAGTCAAATTTACGTAAATACGCTTATCGTGTGAAAAATAAGAAAATATATAAATGGTCAGGTATTGATATTAAAAATAAAAAGGCATCCCCTGACCGCGAATGTGAGCGGAGACAAATCCCTCACTGAAAGGACGTCTGGAATCCATCAGCTGTCACAAGCCGCTTGAAGTTGAATAGCCTCTTGTCCAGATAGGAGTTGTTGTCCCCAACACAGGCAATTGTATTGTTACTTAGTCTTATACCTAGGTGCAGGCAGATCTAGGATATCATCGCTGTCAGGACGGGGTGATATCGCGCTTTCAATTTAGTACCTGTCAACATACACATATAGGGGGTGTAGGAAAGAGAGTCAGCATTCAATTGGTCAAACAGCTCCTCTGCCTGATCCTCAGCGGTTTGAGGAAATTGTCTGTTTTGGGAACCTTGGTGGTATAAGGCTGGATGTTTACGGTCTTGTCTTTGAACTTTTTGGCAGGGGCCTTAGTTAGCGCAGTATTAGTCGATGAAGGAGCTGGTACTGATGGCAACGGGCTGGCGCTCGGTGCCGGTGCAGAAGACTCGGTGGCTGGTGTCGGAGGGATGGAACGGTTTGCCGCCGGGGAAAATGCGCCAGGGTAGGAAGGTGTTAAAGGGACCTGCTTAATGGCATCCGAACTTATCGCAGCCGTAATTGTGACTGCGGACCTTTCGGAAGATAGATGGTTCGCCACCGGTCCACTCCGGTTGTCCCGAAGATGGCCAGGACGACACCCGTTGGTTTTAAAGGGGCAGGTGGCTTGCCGATGTCTCGGGGGTGACATTTTCTATACTTTACGCCATAGGTGAGGCAGGCAAGTGTAGACTCTCTTTGTAGATGATCACCAGCTTGGCAGGAAAGTGGTTGAATTTCCTACCTACATATAAAAGTTATTTAATAAAAGAGATACTTCGGTCATAAAATTTCTTTAAATTATTTCTTGTCAAAAAAGCGTATTTTATTTTTAATAATTATTCCATGTTGCCGTTGATCTAGGTGTAGTCGCCGCTGGACACAATTCCGTGCGTCAAGGAGACAACCCTGCAGTAGGGCTGAAGCGCCGCGACGACGTCTTCGTACTTTGTAGAAAGTGGGAAAATCCCCACTACTACCTATTCCTCCCTTGTCCTTATTGGAAAATCTTTCGGGAAAGTGGCTCTTTTGGTGACGCCCTCTGTAACAATTCGACGCTGGCCAACCCGGAAAATACCTAGCCAGACATCTTCATCAGATGAAACATCGATGGCATGCCCAGTATCTGTTCCAACGCCATCATATTTTGGACTAGATTGAAGACCATGCTCCCCTGGACGAAGCAAAACTGGTCGAATGTCGCCGATGCTGACCTAGGCTTTACTATATCCTGCAGCTGTATAGTGTTTCTGACCTGTGTGGCAGCATCTCTTTTTGCTTCTTCGGTTGATGAGGTGGCCGTGCTGCGATTGACCATTGTTGTGTGCTGGACTTGCGATTCTTTGGAGATTTAGCCTTTAGCCAATCTTGAAAATTCTAATCCTTTTCGGAAACTTGGTCTGCCCAATTTGCTTTTTCTTTATTTTTCACAAAATTTTGCGTAAATTGCTTATCGTTGCAATTTGAAACTCATATTGGAATATTTATTTTTGTGTAGAATTTTGTGTTAAATCTCATCAAGACAGTGAGTGAAGTATATTCCTGTTGTGTTCTTATTAGGGTTTTTTCCAAAGGTGAAAGAAACAATTATACGGCAATCTCTAGAATTGTCCATTTTGGAAATACGGAGTCAATTTCACACTTAATTTGACTTCATAAACATTCGTCCGCGTTTATTATCGTTTAAGAGCCTGGCGTAATCCTGAATAGAATCAAGAGACGTCGGAGGGAAATATCCAGAGTTTCTTCCACGAACTTCAGTTCGTCCAGTTTGGTGCTGTATATAGCCATTTGACCATCGAAATCAAGATTTTTAGAATAAGTTTGACTACGTTCAATTTTGATCTATTCAATATTTGCCAAATGAATTTAGAGCCGCTAGAGAATTTCTTTTTTCAAATTGAGCAGGATGATTACTTTTTTTTTTCTTATCCCTAATACACGTGTTACAGGCCATGATAATCATGGTGGATAGAAGGCGACTGCTTTTACTGTAAGTGCACCACATGTCTACACACGTGAAAAGCAGTTCGACATTGCACTTAAAAATAAATATGCCAGAGCCCCGTTTAGTTATTTGCACTCGCTGGTGGAGTTGGACTTTTGTAAGAATAGGGGGACATAGAACCATTTTTTTATCAGAAAAAAGTGCCCAATGCGGGAATCGAACCCGGGTCGTAGCGGTCGAAAACCAATGGTTTATACCAGCCTTCCACCGACCCCCCGGATGATTACTTACTTGAGTTAGATGAACGGGTAACACCCAAATATGCAGAAATGGTTGAGACGGTCAGCGGGATATGGAAATAAGAGTTTTGGTGGAGAGGAACATATATATATACCAAAAGATAGCAAAGATTCACTTTATATATTCACTAAGGCACTTTGTTCAAGACTCCAGTAGGAAACGTAAATACGTAGATGAAGCATAAGCCACAACACTAATTTTGCCAAATTCAGATAAAAACCAACCTGTATACTATTTTTTTATTTTCACATATAAATATTTAGATTATAAAATAGAAATATAGTAGATATATTTTAAATTATATAGCAACGAATATATTTTAAGAAACTGGTAATTTAAATTATGTTGATTGTACATATTGCTAGATACTTCTTTCTTTTGTACACAGTTATTTTTCTCGTTTTTTCCTCTCTCTTTCTCATTGTTAACATCATATGACTATTCTATTTACGGCCTAAAAGTATTGTATATATATATGTATAGACATATGTAAAGGCATTTATGTTTGACAGCGCAAGTGTCTCTAAGGGGACATAGCGCTTTAAATTGAATTTAAAAAAAAAAAAAAAAAAAGGTTTATTTGCCAATTTTTTGGTTGGATGAACGCCAACATATATAAATGCCTTTCAAACATTTAATACATCAATTTTATAAAATATCGGATGCCTAAAATGTAAATGAAGAAATATCATAAGTTCAATTTGTGCTTTAAAGAAAATTAAAACAAATTAAGATTAATAATGTTAGGTTTCAGATAATAAAAAGGCATATATTGGATTGAATAAAATATTTATTTGTCAATATTTCGGTTGGCTGAAGGCCAACCTTTGTCAATGCATTACATTTGTGAGTTTATAGCTTTCTGCAAATTTTATAATTAATAGAACGCTCTAATTAACTCTAATTAAAAAATATTCTAAAATTTATTTGATTAAAATATAATTTTAGTTGAAGTGCTGGCATACACACTGCAATAAATTGATAAAGAGGGAGCAATCTCTCGAAATATTTTAAGAAAATAATTTTTTTTTTCTTTACAGATCCAGGTACGCCCTTTTATACAATATAAAAAATTAGAGAAAATGATTCTAAAAAGATATTTGTAAATAAATAAATAAATCATTTGAAATTAAAATGCCATCTATCGTTAAAAATTGTAATAATTATATTTTAGGCAATGTGTTTATCTTCACATATCAAATATTATCTCTACATACCTTACTGTTTAATTAAAAAGGCATATATTGGATCAAAAAATAATTCATTTTACCAATATTTCAGTTGGCTGAACGCCAACCTTTATCAAGGTGTTATAACATTTTAAAGTGTGTCCACAAAGTGTGTCCAAATGTTATAACACCTTGATAAAGGTTGGCGTTCAGCCAACTGAAATATTGGTAAAATAAATGATTTTTTGATCCAATATATGCCTTTTTAATTAAAGATTCATCTATGGATTTCTCTATTTTCAATACCTTACTGTGTGAACACTGATAAAAGTAAATGAATGAGAGGGCTTGTTCGATAAAATTTGTATTAATTATTTTTGGAAATGTGTTAAACCCTCTCATTCAATAACATTTATCATTGCAGTAAGGTCTGTATAGAAATTATTTGATGATATTTATGAAAAGAAGCACATTGGCAAAATAATCAATACAAATATAAATTTTATTATGATGCATTAGCGCGCCATCTGTTATGAAAATTCGAAACTATTATAGACGCGTATGATTCTTTTTAAAATAAAATAATTTCTATATATACTAGCGGTATGGTAGATTAAACTGGCGAAACCGCTGGGAGGATTCACCACTGATGAGCCAGGGCTTCCCATTAATTTTTCATTTGCAGTTAGGGCAGTAGAAATGTTTTAATGTTAAAAATGTATTATTTTAAAAAGAATCAAACGCGTCTATAATAGTTTCGGAATTTTCATAACAAATATAAATTATAAGCACTTATGTAATCAAAATAGGATATTTCGAATGCCTTTCAATTATTTTAACAAGGCAAAGAAGTATCCATACAATTTTGAATTGTCCATTATGCATCTATATAAAATATCTTAAAAGTAAAAAAACTAAAAAAATAATATAAATAGGAGCATGGCCAAATAAAGAATATAAAAAAGCATGTCAATATCTTTTTTTGCTTATCCCCAGTACACGTGGTACAGGCCATGATAATCATGGTGGGTAGAGGTTGACGACTGCTTTTACTGTAAGTGCACCACATGTCTACACATGTGAAAAACAGTTCGACTTTGCACTTACAAATGTGCCAGAGCCCAGTTTGGTTACTTGCACTCGCTGGTTGGTTTGGACTTTTCCAAGAATCGGGGGCCATTGGATCATTTTTTTATCAGAAAAAAAAAGCCCAATGCGGGAATCGAACCCGGGTCGTAATGGTCGAAAACCAACGGTATACACCATCCTTCCACTGACCCCCTGCACGTCTCAATATACATTTTCTTAGTTTGTTATGTTCGTGTTGTAATAAGTATAGATATATCGGTAAAAACTGAGAGAATTTTTGTTAACTCTAGAATATTTTAAAGGCAGTGTTTCCCAAAGAAGGAATATTTTCAGTCTCTCGAGAGATGGAAATTTATGGAGAAGTTGAAATCACCTGGTAGTTTACAATTCAAATCTCGCCATTGAAGTAGATGAAATAATAAACAAGAGTACATGGAGACAGATATGGGGGATGGGGGATTTTGGAAATGGTTCTGGGATGAAGTAAAGTTTCCTTTGTTAGGTCTTGGCTCACCTTTAAATTCATCTTATTGCTTTAATAAACACAGCTGTTGTCATACCAACTGGCCGTTGGCATACCGGTAGCTTGGTCCCTCCTGTAATCCGACTTGTTTATTCTGTAGAGAATACTTGGAAATGCTGCTCTGGAAGTAAGCCATTAGGGAAGTAATTTATTTGACAATTGACAATTAACATAATATTATATTGTCAATACATGCAAAAGTGCACAGTCTGTTCACTATTTAAAATTATAATTATATATATGCATGATACTGGGTACAATGTACATGGCGCCTCTGCCACCGCTGCAGAGTTTGGTAGAGAATCGCCAACAGGTCTCCAGCGACACCACGTATTTCGCGATCAAAGAAGAATACGTAGATCGTATTATTCATCGCTGATGAGATGGTGTTGGCGTGGTCCTCGAGATCAACTGGAATTTTTATTTGAGAAGGTAGACAGTTTGGTCCATGCCTCTAGAGAAACTGTGACTTATCTTGTCACCGGGGATTGTCGCCAGTAGACCATCATCTCTTAGAACTCCCCGAAATATCCAAGTTATAACGGTGACTATGATCGCTATATGTATTTTTGCCATTACTCTTTTTATCAAACAGGCCGCATGCCAATCGTGCCGGAGAGAGGCTAATTTATTACACAAGTCCTTACCAAGCCAACTGGGAAGTGATTGTGTTATATATTCTAAGGTCATAGACACGGATAAAGGAACTTGGGATGTCATAAACTTGTATGGATGAGTAGGATCGTGCTGCTACAAATGTCAGTACATAGTTAGAAACCAAAACGCAGGCTATCCTGTTACACAAATGCTAACTGTTGTGGAGAAAATATTTTAAAATATATATAAAAGAAGGAAGGACACTAAGAGGTTAAAGAGATTATAAGGTAGTCAGCAACAATGAATCACCGAGTTAGCACCGGTCAATGATAGAAACGTCGGTGTCTGCCGGTTCCTGGAGACGTGATCGCTTCGGGTTCCTTCTTAGTGGGGATGAGTGGGTGTCCGAAACCTGGCGGGTTCTACTACTCCGCTCATCACCAGGCTCACAAGAACCACCTGCGACGAAGCATCTTCTCTCTGAACATTCTGCAAACGTCTGATTGATTAAAACACGACCGGTGAGTACAAGGAGAGAACCTAGTGAAAGCTGTGGTGCTGCACGGAACCGCCACGCATTTCCTGCGTGTATAAGAATGCACTGCGATTAGTATGCGTGTCGTGTGGCCGCCGTTCTCACTTCACGATTCTCCAGTCGGTCTACATCTCTTGTGGCTTCAGACACCTGTCACTGGCCCATTGCTACTGGTCCTGCCGTCCACCCTCTCATCCGAGATATGTTCTCCACCATCACGCGGCCGCCGAATGTACAGTCCTGGATCTTCGCGGTGGGCCTCGTGGACCATGCCATCACAATCTACTCAGCGGCGAAGCACGCGATCTACGTTCACTTCGTAGACCCAGCAAGGCATGATGTTTCTAGAGATCCGCTGGCATTTTTATGCGAGCATCACATCGGTGGCAGAGATGCTTTGTATATAATCATTATGTAAAGCATATATCAATTCTATTCATCTATTTTTTTATTCTTTGAAAAAAATCAATAAGGAATCTAAGGCTAGGTTTCTTTTTGCATTTTTAAAAAAGAAACCTGACCCCAGATTCCTTGTTAGTTTTGTCAAAGTGTAAAGGGGGGCAGGGAAAATCTTTATTATTTTTCTTTTTCATTTCATCGCTTTTAACTATCAGCACGAATTGTGCGTCCTGACAATTGACTGGATGAAAAGGTCAATTGTGTCTTTCTGTGGCATAGATACAGAGCACAACAACAATTTTAAATATAGAGGCTTGAGGCAGAAAAATAATCAATTTCGTTTATTCAACCTCATCCCATGATTTCATTTCTCAAGTAAAATTTTGAATTATATATAGATTTTATATTAAAATATTGTTTTATTTAAAATTATATTTCATAGAATCAAATACTCTGCTAAATCGACCGCCAGAGGTCACGCTTGCCTTATAAAAACTCATTGTTGTTGTTTCCCGATGGCTGGCTTAAATCTTTTGTACATTATGTAAATAAGTTTTACATTTTTTAGATTCTTACGCCTTACGCCAGGCAGTACTTTCAACAAATTATGTTTTTTCATATATATTCCTTAGCTCAATTAAAGAAATCTCTAATTAAAACTATTTTATTATTCCCACGACTGCATACCAATACCATTGACCTAATACTAATATATTCCAAAATATATCAAATCTCAAGATCATAATCTAAATCTTAAAAATAATACCAAAAACAAGCAACAGCTAATAATTCTGTATATTTCAAAATATTCCAAAATCATCAAAAAATCTTTTTATAACATATATTTATATAGTTTTGAAAATAGAGCAAACCATAAATAAATCTTTAAATAAAAAGGCGTATATTGGATCAAAATATCATTTATTTTACCTTTTGATAGAAGTCTCGTAGCATTGGGCGTAATTGATTGGTTAGAAAGATCGACTACAGTATTTTGCTATGTTTGAATATTTTTGATATAAATATAAATAATAAATTTGATATATATTGATCCAATATATATGACTTTTTATTTAAATACAATATATATAGTCCTATAACCTTTATCATATTTATATTTAGAAATTAAAGCGATACACATTCAGTGATTTCAATGGTTGAAATTATATATAATGCAAAACAATAAAAAATTTATATTAAATATATATATATTTAAAATATATGCTAAATGATAAGGTAAATTATTTTTCTGGTAGAAACTCTTTCAATATAAGATAAAAATATATATAATAATTTAAATTTGCACCTTTCAAATAGATTGGTTTTTATTTTCCCAGGAATTTCATTATCTCGCTGGTTATTTTGAATTAAATCATTAAATACTTGAATAAAGTCAACTAATCTTTGAGCTAAAACCTCCTAAGAACGATCAAATTTGTAAATTTAAAAATGACTTGAAGTAATTCAACCTCCATCGAGAGATTTCCTCTACACCAGGGGTCAGCAAAGTGCGGCTCGTGAGCCACATGCGGCTCTTTATATAGTTCCATACGTAAATATTATTTATGCGAGTGCTATTTATTGTTGGCAAGAAAAAAATATTGTGGCTCTTTAAAAACTTTGAAAATTGTAATTTTTGAGTATATTGACTCAAAAGTTTGCCGACCCCTGCTATAGATTATCCGTGTTTGAGGTTGACTCTAATGTCTTCATTGGGCAATATAGTGAGGTTCTGGCAAGTGGAACTTTCTGGAAGGCTGTGGCATCTAATTGAGGAAGCGCCCTCCCCCACATGGGGACTCTCTCCCCTTCAACTGAATACAAATACGAGATGAGTCACAGAACCTCCCCCCAGGCCCAATTTGTATTCATAAATAAAATAAATATTTTAAATATATTCTCTTCAGAATAGATTGAGCCATAACAGGATAGTCCCCCACTCTGTCCAGCTAACATGGCCTAAAGTAATATTTCCTCTAAATTCAATCAAGTTACAAAACCCAACACTTCTCCAGTGAGAGCTCGAGGTGCTAAGCCATTGGACCATGGTGGTGAAGTGGTCAACGAATGATTCGAAGGGTATTTTAATGGACTGCGTTTTCCTGGTTGACTTTCGATAATGAGACCTGGGATCGAATCCTGAATTTATAATCTTTTTCTGAATAAAATTGCATGAGTTGCCCCCGAATCTTTCATTAGTTGAACTACACATGGTCACGAAAACAAACTTCACTCTGGTATATTGCAAGTGCAAAGGTCGAACTGCTCTCTACATGTGTAAATCTGTTTTGATATACTCTCTCTTACTGTATTGTACCTCTACAACAATTACCATGTGTACTTGTAGAGTAAGGCTTATTTCTATAGCTTGAGGATAAAGCTTGAGGAGGTTTAATATTTTGATTACACCGATCGTATGTTTATTTATTTTATTTTTTTAAGAGACAGAGACAATTTTGTTCACACTTGGTTATCTCTTGTGACTTCAATAAAGGTCAATGTAATATCTTTCAGAGTTGCTGTCTGAATCTCGATATGCATGCTAAAAGGTACAACTTCCTTATGTTTTGTCCATGAGTGTATTTCTACAGGTAAGGTTATAACTTTTTGACGTGACAACGTCTTAAATTAGGTTGCGGCTGGGAGTCACTTATGAAAAAGTGCAACGCCCGGTAACGTTACGATGATTCACCGAACGAGAGTGCTGCGCGCGCAGCGCTATTTTACAAATTTTAAATAGTTTCAAATTTATTTAGCAAAAATTTGAACCTTCGATCTGAATAAATGTTTTGATTTTCGAATTGATTATTTAAAATTACAAATATTAAGAAAAAGTGGCAGATATAAGAAAACTTTATTTAAACTGTGTTGAGCAAGAATTTTAACATCTAATATAAGTAAATTTTTTAATTTTCAACTTCATCATTTACAAATACAAATTTTATTTAATTTCAAATTTATTTAGCAAAAATTAGAACCTTCGATCTGAATAAGTGTTTTGATCACAGGATCATCTTGAAAGTAAACTTGGAACATTGAAGGTAAACTTTCAGTTTACAACTGAAGGTAATCTCGGATTGGTACGTTAAGGAAAATCGGCAGCTACGCAAGGAGGATTATACAAAGTCTTGCAACACCTGTAGACAATCACTGAATAAGCGTAAGCTTCCTACTCTCGCAAAGGTCAACGGCTTCTCATATCCTGACATACCTCCAGGTCTACCGCCTCTGGATCCTATCAGTGAACGTTTGGTCTCACCGCGCCTTCCATTTTTCCATTATTGAGTCCAGGCACAAATCTGAAGTCTGGTGCAAAGAGAACGTACCCAACGCTGTCAGATTGTATTACAGGAACCATGAAGTAGATTCATACAATCGAAACGCAATTCAAAACGCACACAACTGTATCGCCACTGATATTATGCTTGGGTATTCCAGCAATTCTGAAAAGAGCCGGGGGCAAGGGAAACCTCACAAGATGTCGGTTGCAGAAACCGACGGATTGCCATACATGTTGCCATTAGCAGTAGGATATCCGTACATGATTACATCTAACATAGATGTCGCCGATGGATTGGTAAATGGGGCTATTGGAGTTTTGCTATACATCGAACGTCAGCCAGCCAATGCAGATGACCGTTCTGCTCCAGGAGGACCATCGACCAGCACAAGTTTGCCGCCAGCTGAAGATGAAACCGCCACTCTATGGTTCCAGTTTGAAGACAAAAATACGGGTACCAAAGCAAAAAATCAAATGTCGACCACATGTGCACAGCAAACCAAACACCTTATCCGTCGATTGGGTGCCAGTGCACAAGAAAGTGGTAAACATTTCGTTGACAAAAACAGTGAAGTGCAAGCGAAAACAATATCCTTGCGTGCCTGCTTGTGCAATTACGATCCACAAGGCCCAGGGTGGGACGTTTACTACAATTGTTTACAAGTACTCCTCAAACCAACCACAGCAATTGGTATATGTAGCCATGAGCCGCGTCACAAGTATCGACGGATTGTACATCATAACAGAAAAGGACTCTCCATTGGTTTTCAAACATGGCCGAGATGGAAACGACTCACAGACTACTCGAGATATTCGCAATGAATACTTACGACTTCGTGGACACACTCTAGACACAATTACCAAACAAGCCGTAAAATTCTGTGACGACGCAACCGACGCTGGACAACTTATTGTAACGAACATCAACTGTCAAAGTTTAAGTGCCCATGCCGCGGACATTGAAACAGATACAGTGATACCACGATCAGACTATTTAGTATTGACTGAAACGTGGATGCGCGACACTTGTGAACCAACTCCAATCAAGGGTTATGAGTGCGTATCCAGGGAAAATAATCGACCTAACTCAGATACCAACGCGGCTGGTGGAGTGGCGATCTATCGTAAATTATCATCGACATCTACGGCGGAAGTGTTCCAAGTTGCGATTACAGACGTAACTCGTGTCATTAAAACCAAGGGTGACATGTGCATGACTGAAGTTACTTGCTTCGCCGCTAATACTAGCTTCAAGTTTATACTCGGTGCTGTATATATTCATCCAGGAGCTAGTATGCAGGATATTGGAATGTTACTATGGCAAGGACTCGGTCCGTACATTCACAACAGCCAGTACGTGCCACCGTTCGTGCAAGTTGATTCTAATATATAGATTCTTCTGTGTGGTGATTTTAACAAAAACGTAAAGCCTGACAACTCGTTTCTTAATATCATGAAAAATACGTATAATCTTGATTGCGTATCAAACGTTTCTAAGTCAACTACGTTAAAAGGAACAACTATCGACTTGACTTTCGCAAGACACATTACAGCAGAAACACTTCCTTTCATTTCATATTTCTCCTATCATCGTCCTATCCTCAACAAAATCACCCAAATAGGAATTAGTTAAGTTTAAGTTTACATGTACAATGTTTTAGTAAACAAAATATATTTCTATAGTTAAAATTTGTGCAATTCTTATTTTCATTCATTTCCTTGTTCCTATTGTGCAATTTAATTATATTCATATCAATAAATATTCTACCGTTGTCACGTAAAATATTCGCCCGTAAAACCGACTTTTTTTAAAGGTGGATAAATATGTTCAATTTCGAAAGATTTTATATTAACTAGAACATCTTAGCTCCTCATAAATGCAATAGAGAAATATATATAAACAAAAATGCGAATTTGTGATATATTTTCATTCAACATAAAAAAATATATTAAAAAATAGTTATAAAATCAGTTTAAATTTGAGCTAGAGAGTATTTTGTAGTGGAAATATAAGTAACTAGCGGATGTGTACCCGGCTTCGCCCGGGTTTTATCCGAGTGAAAGTTTGCCTAACGAATATTATATATTATGAAGTATAATAAACAATGCTAAAGATTAGTTTTAATTATTAATCAAGATTGTGTGTGAATATGTGAGAAAGATGTAATATCGTTGTTGTTTTCTTGGCCGACTGTTTTACATATGGTGTTATCTTAAAATTGCTTGTTTTGAATATTTTTTTAGATTGAGTTGAATGAATTGCTGAATTTTTTTTTTGTATTTATATATAAACTAGCGGATGTACCCGGCTTCGCCCGAGTTTTACCCGAGTAAAGGTTTGTCTAACGAACATTTGTTAAGACAATTCTCTATGAACTTTAAAAAAAAAATAATAGATATATTTTGATAATTTGACACACTCGTAAATTTGAATCTCTCGATAAAGTGAACATTTTTTCCCGGTCCCTGTCTGCCGTGTCATCCTGAATTTTGTCTTTCCTAATTTTCTACATTAAAAATCATCGTTTTATCTAGTGAAATTTTTTTTCCCGGTCCCTTGAAAAATACTCGATAAGTTGAATAAAATCAATATTAATTGGTTCCCTCGGTAATTGGAAGTTAAAGGAATAGTATCTTTTCCTTGGAATTGTATCATTATTCTTGTCTCAAATAAATTGCTGTGTCATCCTTAGATAATCTTACTTTTGATAAATAATCTTTAAGATAACAAATTTAGTGATAATAAAACTTATAGATAAAAAAAACTTTTACATCGTCGCAATGGTGGCACTGCTTGCGAGTTAAATCTACAAATCTGCAAATAACTCTAAGGATATTCAAGATATTCAAGATATTATTTTTCAAAACCCTTCCCGGGGATATACCTAATAATGCGATAAAAGGGAATAAAAGAAGAAAAGTTTCTTTATTAGACAATTATAACGGTGCGAGCTTTCGGGCAAAATACCCTTCTACAGGCGTGGTAGACGTGACACTATAACGTAGGTAATGTGGCTAGAAAGAGAGTATATACACATGATTATTTACATATTAGCGGAATGTGCTATGCAAATGGGGATTTTTCATTTGTTATGAATATTGTAATTAAAGAGATAGTAGGCAAATAGGGCATTTGTATATTTGGAGTTTGAGTCTATAGAGGAATATGTTAACGTAAATTATAGGATATGCGATATTTCGAAGAATTTTAGGAAATGTTGATATCGGGCTATCGTGTTATGGTTATTACTGCAAGGCCAGGAGAGCACGATAGGCATCAGGAAGATCTATTTTACGGTTGATGCTGTTATGTCTGTGGGATTCTATGGATTCGAGAACTAATCGTTGGTGCTGGTTATGAATGCGTCTGTAATGTATGGTGGGGTGGTTGGTGTTGAATGTATGGCCAGTATTGAGTGTGTGCTGGTAAAGGAGGGACCTGGTGTCTTGGTTGGAGATGTTTCTAGAATGCTCAGACATTCTGATGGCGACGGATCTACCTGTCTCGCCAACGTATGTGGCAGAGCATTGCTCACACGAGACAGAGTAGACCGCGCCAACAGAATGGAGGGGATCAGGGGGGGCATGCGATTTAGTATATGGGTAACGGAGGGATGTGAGCAGGTTGGAGGAGTTTTTATACAAGGTGCGGATACCGTATGCTTTAAGGCTTCTGGCTATGTCGGCTGAGGAGGGGGAGTAGGGAAGGAAACATAATGATCTGTAAATTTTAGGTTGGTTGGAGGGGCCAGGTGTATATGAATGTCTATTGATGAATTCAAGCGGGAACGATGCTATGGAGAGGTGCGATATGATGAGATTCTTCTCAATTTCTTTAAATATATCGAGCGAACAGTGGGTATAGATTCTTTTAGTGAGAGCTTTTACTATGTTGATTTTGTGGGAAATGGGGCAGTGTGAATTGAAATGGGTATAACTGGGGGGACACTGTTTTTTGTAGTAGACTGTGGTGTGGAATGAGGATGCGGTGCGTATTATTAGGATGTCTAGGAATGGGATGACCTGGTTTGATTCTATTTCCAAAGTAAAGGAGATGTTGGGGTTAAAACTATTGAGGGCTGCAAGTATGGTGCTCTCCTGGCCGTGTCTGCATAAGCAAAAGACGTCATCAATATAACGGCGCCATATTTGTATATCTATAGGGAGGGTACGGGTGATCCAGTTGTCTATTTCGGACATAGCGATTTCTGCGACAATAGAGGAAAGAGGGCTACCCATTGGCGAACCCTTAATTTGTCTGTAATGATTTTCTAGGAATGTGAAACAGTTCATGTTCAAGCAGAGCTTGGTAAGTTGTATTATGGATGAAGCTGTATGGGGATCTACACTATGTGAGCCAAGGAACCGCTCCAGACTATCTATGATGAGATTGTGGGGAAGACTGAGGTAGAGGGAGGTTACATCGAAGGAACACATTATAAAATGTGGGGCGGGTTTTAAGGCAGTTAACTCACTGATAAAGTGGGGGGTGCTACGTATGGAGTGTATATTCCTGTGGTTGTGTAACAGAGGGGAAAGGTAGTTAGAGAGGAATTTGGCCAATGGATAAGCTGGTTATACCCATTTCAATTCACACTGCCCCATTTCCCACAAAATCAACATAGTAAAAGCTCTCACTAAAAGAATCTATACCCACTGTTCGCTCGATATATTTAAAGAAATTGAGAAGAATCTCATCATATCGCACCTCTCCATAGCATCGTTCCCGCTTGAATTCATCAATAGACATTCATATACACCTGGCCCCTCCAACCAACCTAAAATTTACAGATCATTATGTTTCCTTCCCTACTCCCCCTCCTCAGCCGACATAGCCAGAAGCCTTAAAGCATACGGTATCCGCACCTTGTATAAAAACTCCTCCAACCTGCTCACATCCCTCCGTCACCCATATACTAAATCGCATGCCCCCCCTGATCCCCTCCATTCTGTTGGCGCGGTCTACTCTGTCTCGTGTGAGCAATGCTCTGCCACATACGTTGGCGAGACAGGTAGATCCGTCGCCATCAGAATGTCTGAGCATTCTAGAAACATCTCCAACCAAGACACCAGGTCCCTCCTTTACCAGCACACACTCAATACTGGCCATACATTCAACACCAACCACCCCACCATACATTACAGACGCATTCATAACCAGCACCAACGATTAGTTCTCGAATCCATAGAATCCCACAGACATAACAGCATCAACCGTAAAATAGATCTTCCTGATGCCTATCGTGCTCTCCTGGCCTTGCAGTAATAACCATAACACGATAGCCCGATATCAACATTTCCTAAAATTCTTCGAAATATCGCATATCCTATAATTTACGTTAACATATTCCTCTATAGACTCAAACTCCAAATATACAAATGCCCTATTTGCCTACTATCTCTTTAATTAAAATATTCATAACAAATGAAAAATCCCCATTTGCATAGCACATTCCGCTAATATGTAAATAATCATGTGTATATACTCTCTTTCTAGCCACATTACCTACGTTATAGTGTCACGTCTACCACGCCTGTAGAAGGGTATTTTGCCCGAAAGCTCGCACCGTTATAATTGTCTAATAAAGAAACTTTTCTTCTTTTATTCCCTTTTATCGCATAAATAAACCGAGAAGATTATAACTGTCTTTATACCTAATAATATCCCAAAATTTCACGGCGATTGGATGTAGGGTTTTTGAATCTATAGGGTACAAACAGACAAAGTTAAAGTTAGTTAAAGGAATAGTATCTTGCCTTTGAATTGTATCATTATTCTTGTCTCAAATAAATTGCCGTGTCATCCTGAATTTTGTCTTTCCTAATTTTCTACATTACAAAATCATCGTATCATCATGATAATATTTAGAGCAGATTGTTGAATTATAACAGATAAATTAGAATATTTATCTTGATTATTTCTAGGCGAAAAGTTATTTCAAAAATTTTATTTGCTAGAAACCTTCCCAGTACTATACTAAATAACTTCCCAAAGTTTCATGGCGATCCAATGAGTGGTTTGGTCAGGCATAAAGGACAAACAAACAGACATACATTCATTTATATATATATAGATATTTAACGCTGTATTAACTCTGGTTAACTTTGCTTGAGAAAAAAAAAACAAATGCTTTATTTCTTATGTTTGATTAAAACAGATATAAAAATGTATTTTAAAAATTTCAATTAAAATAAAAATATCGATATAAACTAAAATATAGGTTTTTCCATTTTAAGACAATATTCTACATTTTAATATGACAATATTTTACACTTAAATAACAATATTTGACTCTTTAATAGAACATTTTACACTTTAATAGCATTTTTAAAATTTATTTTAAGCGATGTTTTCGATTTTATTTGGAATGTTTACATTAATATTTTTATCTTCCAAATTTTTAATTCAAGCACACTATTTTTAATGAAATTAGTTTATTTTTACTGTTTTATTTTTGTGATGGTCATTTTCGAATAAAAAAGAAACAACCTAGATTTTACACAAGTAATATGCATATTTTTGATATGCATATCTATCATTTCCTGTCTTCTCTAAGAATCAAAGAAGAAAATTCGCTGAGAAATTGTCTCGCCTCATGCATCTAATTATGACATAAACATCTAGGGTTCCTTTCAGCACCAATTCTGATAATAAATTTTAAATATAAAAAGTCAATATTTGTATAATCAAGATACATATATATATTTTCAACAACAAAAGCTTTATAATTGCGTCGCGCCTTGTAATGATTCGCCATACAAAAAAAAAATAGAAAGGAAAAAAGAAACCAAATATTTACATATAATTAAAATAAATATTATTAATATAAATAATATAATAAATATAAATAAATATTATAAATATTTGAATAATTAAACAAATAACTAATATTCAAATAATTAAGGGTATGAGAAGAAAATTGTTTTATATATATACATATTTTTTACTTTTATTTTGCTAGTCAATTTTTTCCCAATACAGCTTTACATATAAATAATAGGTTCTGGTTACCCTAAAAACGTAAATAGACATATTCCATAACATCGTCAAATTACATTTCAATTTTAAAATTTCAGTTGTAAATATCCGTGCTGCGCTCGTTTGTATTTGTAAATATTTCTTATAAAATATTATCAATTATTTTTATAAATTCATGGTAAACGGTTTGCGGATTTCGACAAATTAGAAAGAAGGAATCATATATCGCCGCAACTCTTTTTATTATTATAGCGGTTAAGGAAGCTTTCGGGCAAGCCCTTCTTCAGCTAATTATATTGTACAAACAAAGAGAGATTATATATCGTTTTTAATATAAATCAAAATAAACGAAAAGAAATTTACCACGCCCCTATCGCCCTCGTTTCAATAGCACCGCGTGGCCACGTTATGTCTGATCCTAACTTCAAATGTAATATGGTACAAAAATATCTTAAAAGAAAGTTACGTAATTGAATAAATATAAAGAATCAACTATAAACAGTTCAAAGGATTTAGTGGAGATTTTTAGGATAGAAGGGGAACGTACTGTGATGGCAACTGTATACTTTTGTTTAATGGTTTAGGGTGCTTCATGGTTTCTATTGCTTCAAGAATGAGTCTTTGGGTTTTAGTTTTGGCATTTGTATGGAGGATTCTGGTATTATTGAAGAGTTGCGGCGATATATGATTCCTTCTTTCTATTTTTATAAAGCCCGTTGAAGAGTCATTATCGTTTGAAAGCTAGCATTTTAAAATTAAAAGAAATTCATTGTGAGAATTTTTTTTTTTTGTATTTTCGAACGATTTTAAAATTTTTATCATGAATAGAGATTTACATATATATAATTATAATAAATGTATTTATTTTTGATAGATACAGGTATATTATCCAACTAAAATTAATAGAACTGAATGATAAAACTGCAAGATATCGATTTAAGCAACTCTTGTTCATGTAACAAACTGACGATGTTAAAGTTTATCGTTTGGATGGAAAATAAAACTTACAGTTATACGAAAACGAAAAAAAAAACTATAAAAATTTCCAAATATATTTCAATTTCAAACATCTTTATTACTTTGAGACAATTCTGAAAATAATGGTTGTAACAAAAGTTCTAAAGGGAATAAAATGGCAACCATAAAGTCTGTGAATAATATAAACAACTCATTTTAAATGATAAATTATATATATCAAACAGAGTCTATACTAGTAAAATAAATATTTTTAAAATAATGGTGTAGTCAGAGGTCAATATATATCGTCATAAATAAAAAAGAATTATTAATAATAAATTTCTAAATCAATATTTCATATAGCAAATTTTATATGTCGTTATTTTTTCCAATGACTTGACCGAAGTTGAATAAGTCAAAATATAATAGAATTTTATCCAATTTTATTTTATAGATATTTCTCGAATTATTCGATTTGAGCAAAAAAAAAAAAAAAGATTTAACAGCAAAAAATAGCAAAAGGTCTAAGCGCAATTTCATTTAAAAATTTAAAGCCAAACGACCATCTCGTATATTTTATTAAATTAAAAATGACTTTCATAGAAGCCAATTTATTTGGAAGAGGGCAATAAAAATGAAATATAGACCAAGTTTAACTTCACGATGGCAGTTCATTTTCAATGATAAATATTACGTAGTGCTTCTTCATTTTAATGAATTAAAGATTACGCGCTCCAAAAACAATCTATTATTTTTCAAAAGAAATAGAGACTTAACTTTTAAACTCTAACTTTATTGATCCTTTCTCCTAGAAATATTTTGAAGGAAGTTTAGTTCATCATATATATAGAAACAGAGTTTTTTTAAAGTTTCGTAAAATAAAAGCAACCAAAAAGAATTTAAAACTATCTTATTTTTAGGGCTTTTAAGAAGTGGGGAGTTGAATTGGCTTCATCAGACTTTCCCGCCAAAAAGGTAAACGCGATGTTGCCAGATAGTAAATTGAATCGGACATATTTCGATTGCGTGTTTCCCATTTTATATTGTGCGTCTAGGAAATACAGAGTAGAAATCTCAATGTTTTTCCTTTCCCAAATTGCATTTCCTCCATTTCTAAACTCTTTATATTCGCTTTCTGATATTTTGAATCAGAAACAAAATTTCTTAGATATTATATCTGTAATAAATATATCATCTCACATGAGAATATTATAATATTTTATTATTCTAAATCATACATATATTGTATATTTTAATATTTTTAAAATAAGGTTGTGGTACGAAGCTATTTATGTTCCAAAAGAAGCGCATCTTCCGTTTAAATATGAGGTAAAAAAAGAAATTTTCTGTTGATCACCAAAATATAAAACGTCAAGGTTATAAGTAATAAGTGTTATATGATTATAGGTTATAAGGTATATATTAGATAATAAAAAGGCATATATTTTATTAAATCGAATATATGCCTTTTTATTATCTAATGAATTGAATATGGATTGCTCTATTTTCAAAAAGTATATATTGAGACATAAATACCTCCTTCCCCCACACCATTTATTTTAATATATTAATACAATTATATAAAATTCTATTAAAATAAACACAAATAGAAAACACTTATATTTATATAGGTTAAATACATATTTAAAACCTTTATTAAGATCTTACGTCTTTTGCAAAATTTCCTCAACCGATGAACAGAGGCATTAGAAATTTGAAAGGGAAGTGTATAGAAAATTCGAATATTCATAGTAATCGAAAAAATAAATAAATCGATAAAGGATAGAATATTTCACGAAATGTGTACGTATCTGTAATATAGCATTCTCATTTCACCGATAATATATATAGGTTTTGCACTTTTTTGACCAACATTTTGGAACCTTAATGACAAATTTTCCATTTTAATAAAAATATTTTACCTTTTGATATAACAAGCTCTCATACTTTGATTAATAATTTCTTTTAATCACTATTTTTCGATTTTATTAGTTATTTTGACAAATAAGTTATAAATATATATAATATATATATATATATATTTTCATATATTTAATTATCAATTAAAAAGGCATATATTGATAATGATATAATTTGAAAGGCATATATTGGATCAAAATATCATTTATTATTCATAATAATCATATATTGTGATATATGATTATGATATATGATAAATATCATATATTTAATTGAAATTGGTCTAAAAATAGGCATTAATAATATAGTGTATTTGGTATTTCAGTTGAAAAAGCTAATCTCTCACTTCAATATAGCGTTGTTTTTTTCTCTTAAATCTCACAAGCTGCATTCTAGCTTAAAATTCAGATGTTTTCATACTATTTGTTTTTAAATAGATTTTTAAATTTCTGAATGGCGGCATCACGCAGGTTTACATTTTGGCTTAGATATCTTAGAATTTCTTCGTTAAATGCATAACTGGATGGTGTTCTATATTTAATATAATATGATTAAAATTGGTGAATATTTATTAATTTTTGAATGATAATATTTGTTCCTGAATGAATATCGAAACACTCGGAACCTCGCTGGAAATTCTCACTTGTGAATGTCTTATTGATTCTTTCAAAACATACAGAGAAGCCAGATGTTAAAATAGCTAAGTAATATGCTGGTTTGATTATTGTAACTAAAATATAGATACAAATTAATGCCAAATTATATATAAATTAACTTTTTATATGTTTAGATCTCCCCTTAGGGACAATTTGTTGACTTTGCTTAGAATTATTGATGAAATTGATTCCAATAATTATTAATTAAACATTATATTTATTGATTTACAAGAGAGAGAACAAAATATAAAAGGGAAACTAATATTAAACAAAGGAACTTTTTAATCTTTTCGATTAGCGCCTATTTACCTGTGAGCTTACACACACTCTGTGAAACAATTAATTAAAATATATACAACACAATTGCTCTGACATACATGTATGCCTTAAACATTTGTCTATATATTTATAAAAATATAGGCATGTTATTTTAATACCAACATTTTCCTTTTATATAAGCCATATTTTTCTATTTAAAAATATTTTAACAATTAGACGATAGATATTTCAAATATTTACAGAAATACATTTATTTCAATTGAAATTAGGCTATTATATAAACATTTTTATACATGCTTTAATTAAACATTAGAAACAACTTTTGATCATTTCTCAAATAGAGTTAATTTAATATTGCGTTTTGTATATTTCCTATATTCCCGCTCAAACTGCTTAAAACTTCATCTTTTTTTCATAACTATTTTTTAAAATAGTATTTTAGTTTGATTTGTGTGTGTGAAGCCATCTAAGTTTGCTTTTTTGTAATATTTGTATTTAAATTGAAAATTGTCAGATTAAGGCCGTTTTAAATCAGTTTTGAACATGTATATTTTCACGCTAGGTAGCAACTTTGTTGGATAATCTATTTTGATTTCCTCCATCTTTGTTAAATTGCTTTCCGAGCTGGTTCCCACAATAATGACAAATTAAAAAAATAAATGATGAAATTTTCTATTTATTTATTTGTTGTCTTCCTAGCGTAGTTGTTGCTCCCAATTCTTCGGGTAGGTGATTATTCCCCAAATTGCTCTTGTCCTCGCGTCATCCTTCAAATTGATGTGTAGTTATACATGAGAAAATCTCAAATGCCTAATTTCTAATGATTGATTAGAACGGATATAAAAACGTATAAAATAGGTTAATCACAAATAAAATATTTTTTTATTAAAGTGTAAAATACTAAACTATTTTAGACGCATATGATTATTTTTAAAAATAAACAATTTATTGCAATGAAAGAATTAATGACATTAAAAAATAAACAATTTCTACTGCCCTTACTGCATTGAAAAAATTATGACATTAAAATTAAACAATTTCTACTGCCCTTACTGCAACGGAAATATTAATGACATTAATTTTTTCGTTGCAGTAAGGACAATAGAAATTGTTTAATTTTAAATAGAATCATACGCGTCTAAAATAGTTTCGTATTTTCATAACAGATGGCGCGCTAATGCATCATAATTAAAGTATAAAATGTTGGTATTAAAGTATAAAATATATTTATTAAAAAGAAAGAAAAATGTTGTCATTAAAGTGTGAAATTTTATTAATGTGTACTTTTTTTTTTAAATTGCAAAACCTATATGCTACATAATCAATATTTGTAATTCATATTATGATTTAAAATTAATTTAAACAATATATTTAATAATTTTGTTTACAAAAAGAGCGTATAAATGCAACAATATATTAGAAATAAGGTATTTGGGATTTAAAAAATAAATTTTAAGATGACAATTATTTTTTCATTATTCTTGATGCAAGTTACTTCTCAGCTTAAACCTCATTTGTTTTAATAATTATCGTTTCAATTATATTTTCAATTTAATTAAAACATCACGCATGTTGGCATTTTGGTCTAGATATTTCACATTCGTATATGTGATGAGCTAATGCGTTCTATAGTTGATATAATATCATTCTAAATTAAATATATTTTTAGTTTTCGAATAGCAATATTCCTTATGTTAATTATTGAAAAATAACAGTTAAGGAAATGGCTTAAAATATAAGCAAGGCAACAGAGGTTATAGCAGAAATATAGAAAAATACATCCCTATATTATAAACTGATTAACTTCAAATGATATGATTAGCTTCAAATAAGAGAAACTTCAGATGCTTTATTTATAGTTCGCACTTTTAAGACAATTTTACACTTTAATAAAAAAACGTCTGTTAGTTTTTTAAAACAAAATTTTATATTTTAATAGAATCTTTAACACTTAAATAATAACATTTTTCTTTGATATTTATATCTTTCGATTTAAAATTTTCATAGTAATATTAGTTTACTTTTCATTTTTTTTTTATATTTGAGTTCTTTTAATAAAAATATGAATCGGCTATATTTTATATTGTTGCTTTAATTTTGGGGATTATTTCAATAATTATTTTTCAATACGAACATTTTTGATATCAATGAGATCATATTATATTTGTTAATAAATATAAAATTTATAAAACAACATTTTATGTTTCAATATCAACTTATTAAAAGCGAATATGTTAAAATTAAATGAAAACTATTTTGAAGCTTAACATTGGTGTTGTATCGTTATTATTTAATTAAACATTACTCACCAGATGATATTATTTTATAATAAATTGTTTATTACACTTTATATTTATATTTTTACATCAACACGCTGTTTACATTATACATCGTATATTATTGTTTATGATGATGATCTCTTCTATATTTTGAAACACAGAATACTACATTCCCTCCTTCCTTTAGATGAAAGGAATCATGTCTTTATATCTTGATGATGGCTTGACGACTCTTCCACTCCTGGTGATCACGGGTTCCTTGGTAGTCGGCAAGGGTGGAGAAACCTCTGGTGGCAACTGGTGAAGAGCCTCGGCATCAAGTCTATCTGAAACAACTGGGTTAAATGTAGACCCTGTTCTACTTGAACTTGGTCGGTTTAAAGAAGTGTCCTTGTCTTGGTTTGAGGAATTATCATCTGGTATTTGTACATCAGAAGAGTTGAGGTGTTCAATTCTTGTCGAATCTGAACTAAGATTTTCCTGGCTCTCTTCTGGAATCAAGTCAGAAATGCCTTGATTGGTCTCTTGAGTAGGAACATGTTTCAAATGTTTAGCATTTCTATGAATTATTTTCCCATTTTTAGTGTTGACTAATTTAAAAGAATTTACGAGAATCATGGGACGAGTGTCTTTTGTAGGAAGCTTTATTTTAAATCGCTCAAGCTTTCGGGCTGACCGGCCCTTCTACAGGAGATAAGTGAACAATGGCACATCGGGTACTATATAATGATGGGACTATTTACATATTCAAAAATTAAAATTTTAAAAACTTTTTATAGGGATTTTGCATAACTAAGCAAAGTCGGGAGGAATAATTAGCATAATAGTAAATTATGGACAGAAGAAATTGACATGTATGATAATAGATATTGGATATAGTAGAGCCTGTAATATCTTATACTGTCTATGAGAGAGGAGGGGGGGAATCTACACAGATGGAGGAAACAGGGCTATGGGAACAGAGGTTGATAGGATTCAGGGAGGTCGATATGTCTATTGATGGCGTGGAAGCCCTGGGAAACGAGAGCTTCCAAGGTGAGGCGCTGCTGCTTGTTGTGTATGCGGCTATAGTGCACAGATGGATTGGCCAGGTCGAAAGAGTGGTTGGTGGTTCGGATATGCTGGTATATGGCTGATTTCTCATCTTGTCTGGAGATGTTTTTTCTGTGTTCCTCGAGTCTTGTCCCTACGCTCCTGCCCGTCTCACCAACGTAGACAACATCGCAGTCAGCGCAGGGAATGGAGTAGACACAGCCAGACAAGAGAGATGGGTTAAATGGGCTATTGCTTTTCGTATCCGGGTTCCTAATGAGGGAACTGATGTTAGGGGAGTTGGAGTACAGGGTCCTGACTCCAAACTTGCTTAGGGCTCGGGCTATGGAGGAGCTAGTGGGGGAATATGGGAGGACACATATGGATTTATATACGGGGTTGGGAGCAGTGTGGTTGGGGTTGTGGAAATGGCGTAATATAAAAGACTTCGGGTATTGGAATTTTATGAGATTAGCTATGACTCTATTGGTTTCCATGGTTTTGAAATCAGAGGTGGAACAGTAGGTGTGAACTCGTTTAGACAGGGTTTTGACTGTGTTGATTTTGTGACTTAGGGGACAGAAGGAGTTGAAGTGAATATAATTGGGTCTGAACGAGTTCTTGTAATGTACTGTGGAGTGGTATCTGGTTGGGGTCCGGATGATTAGGAAATCTAAGAAAGGGAGGGCGTTGTAGGTTTCGGTTTCATGGGTGAAGGAAAGGTCAGGATGGTAACTAATGAGTTTAGAGAGGATATTTTCAACCTGGCTTTTTGTGCATATGCAGAACACATCATCTATGTATCTACGCCAAAGGCGGATATCGGATGGAAAATCTGAGGTGATCTGCATATCTATAGATTGCATAACAATCTCAGCAGCAGCTGAGGAAAGAGGGTTCCCCATTGGGGACCCTTTTATCTGTAGAAAAAACTGGGAGTTGAAGGAGCAAACTGAGGATTGTAAACAGAGATGGGTGAGTTCTATAATTTTGGATGAGGTATGGCTATCGACATGGGAATCAACTAGGAAGGACCTGAGGGAGTCTATAATTAAATCATGGGGAAGGCTAGGGTATAAGGAAACTACATCAAATGAAACCATGACGAGGCTCGGACAAGGAGGGGTACCATGCACATCATTAATGAAAGTACTGGTGGAGGATATGGAAGTAAGGGAAGGAGTACCTTTTAGGAGGGACGAGAGGAACGACGAAATGAACTTGGCGACTGGAGCCATGGGGGATAGGAAGTGGGCCACGATTGGTCTTAACGGAATTCCGGGCTTGTGGAGTTTGGGTAGGCCATATATATAGGATTCAGTGGCGGTATCGGGGAGAAAGGACTTGTGCTCTTCTGGTGAAATGATCTGGTTTCTTTTCAGACGGTTAAGTTCTTTTCGGACGGAGGAGTATATGGTGGATCTGTTTTGGGCAGAGATGGGTTTGAAAGTGGAGATGTCGGCGAGAACAACCTGTAATTTTTCTTTATAATCTGTAGTATTCATGATAACCGTTTGTGAACCTTTATCTGATTGCATAATGGCTAAATGGTTTTTCTGCCGTTATTTTCGGATGATATCGAACTCAAGAGGGGAGGCACGGGGTTGGGTGGACGGGAGGCTCAGTATGTTTGAGACTGTGTGGCGTATTTTATATTTTTCTGAATTATTGAGGCTGCGGATGCCAGCTTCAACCGCACTGATGATTTTCAGGGGATCTGGCCTAGAGACAGGTCTAAACTTGAGGCCTTTGCTTAGAAGGGTAGTTTCCTGGGGAGAGAGAACCGTTGAGGAGAGGTTAACGAGATTGGAGGAATGGTCGGTGTCATGGAGTTGTAGACGAAATTTAACTGACCAGTAGCGGAGTTTTTTATCGTGCCGGATTCTTATATTTTTCTGTAGACGCTTTACTTCTGCGGTTATATTGGATATGATGAGGGTCAACTGGTTAGGGGGGATTGCCTGGGAGATGATGCATGCGAGCTGTTTGATGGTTTTTGACAGAAAGCGTATGTTGGAGTGGCATCCCAGTATTCTGGCGTGGAGGAGGCGTTTCTGTAGATCGAATATAGCTCTCTGTGAATGCGAGTTGCCAACTGGGTCTTTTACTCTCAAGGACGGGGGAATGAAATCTAAGGCCACGCAACGTTTGTTGAAGTCGAGGTGGCATCTCCATGTGGCAAGCTTCAGAGACTTGCGGCGGAAGACAATCAAGTAGTGATCGATGTTAAAGGAAGGCGGGTTCATAACTTTGTATAGAACTATAAGTACTGGGATCCCATTCAATACAGTAAGAAAACATATACGAGAATCATGGGACGAGTGTCTTTTGTAGGAAGCTTTATTTTAAATCGCTCAAGCTTTCGGGCTGACCGGCCCTTCTACAGGAGATAAGTGAACAATGGCACATCGGGTACTATATAATGATGGGACTATTTACATATTCAAAAATTAAAATTTTAAAAACTTTTTATAGGGATTTTGCATAACTAAGCAAAGTCGGGAGGAATAATTAGCATAATAGTAAATTATGGACAGAAGAAATTGACATGTATGATAATAGATATTGGATATAGTAGAGCCTGTAATATCTTATACTGTCTATGAGAGAGGAGGGGGGGAATCTACACAGATGGAGGAAACAGGGCTATGGGAACAGAGGTTGATAGGATTCAGGGAGGTCGATATGTCTATTGATGGCGTGGAAGCCCTGGGAAACGAGAGCTTCCAAGGTGAGGCGCTGCTGCTTGTTGTGTATGCGGCTATAGTGCACAGATGGATTGGCCAGGTCGAAAGAGTGGTTGGTGGTTCGGATATGCTGGTATATGGCTGATTTCTCATCTTGTCTGGAGATGTTTTTTCTGTGTTCCTCGAGTCTTGTCCCTACGCTCCTGCCCGTCTCACCAACGTAGACAACATCGCAGTCAGCGCAGGGAATGGAGTAGACACAGCCAGACAAGAGAGATGGGTTAAATGGGCTATTGCTTTTCGTATCCGGGTTCCTAATGAGGGAACTGATGTTAGGGGAGTTGGAGTACAGGGTCCTGACTCCAAACTTGCTTAGGGCTCGGGCTATGGAGGAGCTAGTGGGGGAATATGGGAGGACACATATGGATTTATATACGGGGTTGGGAGCAGTGTGGTTGGGGTTGTGGAAATGGCGTAATATAAAAGACTTCGGGTATTGGAATTTTATGAGATTAGCTATGACTCTATTGGTTTCCATGGTTTTGAAATCAGAGGTGGAACAGTGGGTGTGAACTCGTTTAGACAGGGTTTTGACTGTGTTGATTTTGTGACTTAGGGGACAGAAGGAGTTGAAGTGAATATAATTGGGTCTGAACGAGTTCTTGTAATGTACTGTGGAGTGGTATCTGGTTGGGGTCCGGATGATTAGGAAATCTAAGAAAGGGAGGGCGTTGTAGGTTTCGGTTTCATGGGTGAAGGAAAGGTCAGGATGGTAACTAATGAGTTTAGAGAGGATATTTTCAACCTGGCTTTTTGTGCATATGCAGAACACATCATCTATGTATCTACGCCAAAGGCGGATATCGGATGGAAAATCTGAGGTGATCTGCATATCTATAGACCGCATAACAATCTCAGCAGCAGCTGAGGAAAGAGGGTTCCCCATTGGGGACCCTTTTATCTGTAGAAAAAACTGGGAGTTGAAGGAGCAGACTGAGGATTGTAAACAGAGATGGGTGAGTTCTATAATTTTGGATGAGGTATGGCTATCGACATGGGAATCAACTAGGAAGGACCTGAGGGAGTCTATAATTAAATCATGGGGAAGGCTAGGGTATAAGGAAACTACATCAAATGAAACCATGACGAGGCTCGGACAAGGAGGGGTACCATGCACATCATTAATGAAAGTACTGGTGGAGGAGATGGAAGTAAGGGAAGGAGTACCTTTTAGGAGGGACGAGAGGAACGACGAAATGAACTTGGCGACTGGAGCCATGGGGGATAGGAAGTGGGCCACGATTGGTCTTAACGGAATTCCGGGCTTGTGGAGGGACTCACAAGACTCGAGGAACACAGAAAAAACATCTCCAGACAAGATGAGAAATCAGCCATATACCAGCATATCCGAACCACCAACCACTCTTTCGACCTGGCCAATCCATCTGTGCACTATAGCCGCATACACAACAAGCAGCAGCGCCTCACCTTGGAAGCTCTCGTTTCCCAGGGCTTCCACGCCATCAATAGACATATCGACCTCCCTGAATCCTATCAACCTCTGTTCCCATAGCCCTGTTTCCTCCATCTGTGTAGATTCCCCCCCTCCTCTCTCATAGACAGTATAAGATATTACAGGCTCTACTATATCCAATATCTATTATCATACATGTCAATTTATTCTGTCCATAATTTACTATTATGCTAATTATTCCTCCCGACTTTGCTTAGTTATGCAAAATCCCTATAAAAAGTTTTTAAAATTTTAATTTTTGAATATGTAAATAGTCCCATCATTATATAGTACCCGATGTGCCATTGTTCACTTATCTCCTGTAGAAGGGCCGGTCAGCCCGAAAGCTTGAGCGATTTAAAATAAAGCTTCCTACAAAAGACACTCGTCCCATGATTCTCGTATATGTTTTCTTACTGTATTGAATGGGATCCCAGTACTTATAGTTCTATACAAAGTTATGAACCCGCCTTCCTTTAACATCGATCACTACTTGATTGTCTTCCGCCGCAAGTCTCTGAAGCTTGCCACATGGAGATGCCACCTCGACTTCAACAAACGTTGCGTGGCCTTAGATTTCATTCCCCCGTCCTTGAGAGTAAAAGACCCAGTTGGCAACTCGCATTCACAGAGAGCTATATTCGATCTACAGAAACGCCTCCTCCACGCCAGAATACTGGGATGCCACTCCAACATACGCTTTCTGTCAAAAACCATCAAACAGCTCGCATGCATCATCTCCCAGGCAATCCCCCCTAACCAGTTGACCCTCATCATATCCAATATAACCGCAGAAGTAAAGCGTCTACAGAAAAATATAAGAATCCGGCACGATAAAAAACTCCGCTACTGGTCAGTTAAATTTCGTCTACAACTCCATGACACCGACCATTCCTCCAATCTCTTTAACCTCTCCTCAACGGTTCTCTCTCCCCAGGAAACTACCCTTCTAAGCAAAGGCCTCAAGTTTAGACCTGTCTCTAGGCCAGATCCCCTGAAAATCATCAGTGCGGTTGAAGCTGGCATCCGCAGCCTCAATAATTCAGAAAAATATAAAATACGCCACACAGTCTCAAACATACTGAGCCTCTCGTCCACCCAACCCCGTGCCTCCCCTCTTGAGTTCGATATCATCCGAAAATTACGGCAGAAAAACCATTTAGCCATTATGCAATCAGATAAAGGTTCACAAACGGTTATCATGAATACTACAGATTATAAAGAAAAATTACAGGTTGTTCTCGCCGACATCTCCACTTTCAAACCCATCTCTGCCCAAAACAGATCCACCATATACTCCTCCGTCCGAAAAGAACTTAACCGTCTGAAAAGAAACCAGATCATTTCACCAGAAGAGCACAAGTCCTTTCTCCCCGATACCGCCACTGAATCCTATATATATGGCCTACCCAAACTCCACAAGCCCGGAATTCCGTTAAGACCAATCGTGGCCCACTTCCTATCCCCCATGGCTCCAGTCGCCAAGTTCATTTCGTCGTTCCTCTCGTCCCTCCTAAAAGGTACTCCTTCCTTTACTTCCATCTCCTCCACCAGTACTTTCATTAATGATGTGCATGGTACCCCTCCTTGTCCGAGCCTCGTCATGGTTTCATTTGATGTAGTTTCCTTATACCCTAGCCTTCCCCATGATATAATTATAGACTCCCTCAGGTCCTTCCTAGTTGATTCCCATGTCGATAGCCATACCTCATCCAAAATTATAGAACTCACCCATCTCTGTTTACAATCCTCAGTCTGCTCCTTCAACTCCCAGTTTTTTCTACAGATAAAAGGGTCCCCAATGGGGAACCCTCTTTCCTCAGCTGCTGCTGAGATTGTTATGCGGTCTATAGATATGCAGATCACCTCAGATTTTCCATCCGATATCCGCCTTTGGCGTAGATACATAGATGATGTGTTCTGCATATGCACAAAAAGCCAGGTTGAAAATATCCTCTCTAAACTCATTAGTTACCATCCTGACCTTTCCTTCACCCATGAAACCGAAACCTACAACGCCCTCCCTTTCTTAGATTTCCTAATCATCCGGACCCCAACCAGATACCACTCCACAGTACATTACAAGAACTCGTTCAGACCCAATTATATTCACTTCAACTCCTTCTGTCCCCTAAGTCACAAAATCAACACAGTCAAAACCCTGTCTAAACGAGTTCACACCCACTGTTCCACCTCTGATTTCAAAACCATGGAAACCAATAGAGTCATAGCTAATCTCATAAAATTCCAATACCCGAAGTCTTTTATATTACGCCATTTCCACAACCCCAACCACACTGCTCCCAACCCCGTATATAAATCCATATGTGTCCTCCCATATTCCCCCACTAGCTCCTCCATAGCCCGAGCCCTAAGCAAGTTTGGAGTCAGGACCCTGTACTCCAACTCCCCTAACATCAGTTCCCTCATTAGGAACCCGGATACGAAAAGCAATAGCCCATTTAACCCATCTCTCTTGTCTGGCTGTGTCTACTCCATTCCCTGCGCTGACTGCGATGTTGTCTACGTTGGTGAGACGGGCAGGAGCGTAGGGACAAGACTCGAGGAACACAGAAAAAACATCTCCAGACAAGATGAGAAATCAGCCATATACCAGCATATCCGAACCACCAACCACTCTTTCGACCTGGCCAATCCATCTGTGCACTATAGCCGCATACACAACAAGCAGCAGCGCCTCACCTTGGAAGCTCTCGTTTCCCAGGGCTTCCACGCCATCAATAGACATATCGACCTCCCTGAATCCTATCAACCTCTGTTCCCATAGCCCTGTTTCCTCCATCTGTGTAGATTCCCCCCCTCCTCTCTCATAGACAGTATAAGATATTACAGGCTCTACTATATCCAATATCTATTATCATACATGTCAATTTCTTCTGTCCATAATTTACTATTATGCTAATTATTCCTCCCGACTTTGCTTAGTTATGCAAAATCCCTATAAAAAGTTTTTAAAATTTTAATTTTTGAATATGTAAATAGTCCCATCATTATATAGTACCCGATGTGCCATTGTTCACTTATCTCCTGTAGAAGGGCCGGTCAGCCCGAAAGCTTGAGCGATTTAAAATAAAGCTTCCTACAAAAGACACTCGTCCCATGATTCTCGTATATGTTTTCTTACTGTATTGAATGGGATTCCAGTACTTATAATTAAAAGAATTTATTGAAGTGTTTTCAAGAATGACATGATGTTCTGATCTGAAATTTGAATCATGTTTTCCATTATTTGGATTTGCCACATAAACTAAATTTCCAATTTCAAAATTATGAGGACTAGCTTTCCGAATTATATCATTATATGTTTTCATTATTTCTTTGTAGACCATATTGAATTCTTTGATGTTGGATTCATCTTCTTCTGCATCATTAACAAGTGAGCTTAATTTAGTTTTGATTTCTCTTGAAAATAATAGGAATGCTGGAGTCTTTCCTGTAGATCTGTTTGGAGTAGTTCGGTAAGACATTAAAATTCTGAATAAATCTTCTTTCCAATCATTCCTTTCTTCAGAACTTGAATTGAATTGTTTCTTTAGAAATCTATGGAATCTTTCTATCTTCCCATTACTTTTTGGGTAATAGGGTGAGGCTTTGATGTGCCTGATTCCACAATCTTTAAAAAATCTTTCCATTGATGTACTTACAAACTGTAAGCCATTATCTGTTACAACTTCATGTGGATAACCATGTCTTGCAAAAATCTCCATCAACTTTTTAATAATTGTCTTGCTGGAAATGTCTTCTATTATCATTGCTTCAGGATATGAAGAATAGTAGTCGATCACTGTTAAAACATAATGATGGCCAATTGGACCAACTATGTCAATTCCAAGTTTCATCCAAGGTTTTGATGGTAACGGAACTATTTGCAATGGTTGATCATTTATCAATGGTTGATTCCTTACACAAATTGGACAGTTTCTTATCAAATTTTCAATGTCAAAGTCCATGTTTATCCAAAAATATTTTTCTCTTAACAGTTGTTTGGTTCTTGTCATTCCTTGATGTGTTTCATGTGCAATTCTCAAGACTCTCTTTATTAGTTTTGAAGGTAGCAAAATTCTACTTCCTTTTAAGATAAGATTATCAAAAATTGAGAGTTCATCTTTAAACTTATAAAAACATTTGAATTCTTCATTCAAAGGATATGGCCAAACTCCCTTTTGAACCATATCTTTCAGTTTTTGAAACAAAGGATCTTGCTCTGTACAAACTTTTATCTCTTTCAAAGACAGTGCTTGAAGCTCTTCAGAAGTGATGGATAAGACTTTATGAACATAGTCCTCCAGCCATTTTTCATCACTTGTGTTAGAAAGAGGTTGTCTTGAAAATATATCTGCAATATTTTGCTTTCCTTGAATGAAATCAATTTCAAAGTCATATATGGTTGTAATCTCCAACTCAATCTTTGAATTCTTGGAGGCAAAACAGCTCCATTTTTAGGATTCAGCATATAGATTAGAGATTTGTGATCTGTTTTTAACACAAATTTCCTTCCCCAAATATAGGTGTTAAAATGTTCAATTGCCCATACACATCCCAATGTCTCTTTTTCTATTTGTGAATATCTTTTTTCAGTATCAGTTAAGGATCTGCTGGCATATGCAATGGGTCTTTTAATGCCATTTTGTTGTGTTTGTATTAATACTGCTCCAAGACCAATAGGGCTTGCATCTGTGATGCAGTTAATTCAGTTGGTGAGTTCAAGTTGTAATATGCCAAGCATGGCTCTTTTGTTAGTGACTCTTTAAGATCCTGAAATGCTTTATTTGTTTTCAAATCCCAATTCCACCTAACATTTTTTTAGTCAAATTATTTAGAGGTTCTGCCAATTTAGAAAAATTAGGTATGAATTTTCTTAAAAACCCACAAGTTCCTAAGAATGACCTTAACATCTCAATATTTTTTGGTATTGGAAAATTTAAGACTGCTTCTATTTTCCTATTATCAGGTTTAATACCTTCACTACTAACAATGTGACCTAAAATATCCAATTCTTCCATTGCAAATTTGCACTTATTCCTGTTGAGCCTAATGCCTACTTTATCAAATCTTTGTAAGACTTTTCTAAGCCTTTCTTCTAGTTCTTGTCTATCTTTGGCGTAAACAACGACATCGTCCAAGTAACAAATTACACCTTTCAAATCAAGCAAAATTGAATCCATTCCTTTCTGATATGCCTCTGGAGCACTTAATAGACCAAAAGGAACTTTACAAAATCTGTAACAAGCACGGTGCGTGATGAAAGTTGTAAGGGGTCTTGATTGAGGGTCTAAGTCAACCTGCCAAAACCCTTTTTTTGCATCCAGCTTTGCAAATACTTTAGCACCTTTAAGGGCATGTAACATATTGTCAATTGTAGGAATTGATGTCTTTCTCTCAATATTGCTTTATTCACTTCCCGAAGGTCTATGCATAGTCTAATTTCCTCACTATCCCTTTTTGGAACAACTATTATGTTAGAAACCCATTCAGAACCTTGATGCACTTCTTCAATGATTCCATTCTCTAGCATCTTATCAAGCTCTTGATTTACTGCTTCTACCATTGCATAAGGTATACGACGGCATCTCTGAGCAATGGGCCTATAGTTGTCTTTCAATGTCACTTTATGACTATAGCCTTTTATAGTTCCAAGTCCATGGAAAAGATGTTCATGTTCTTGAACAAGAGTTTCTATATTAGTAGACATTGATTCATTTACATGATTTACCCTTTTAATTATACCTAGTTCAAAACTAGCCTTGCCTCCCAACAAAGATTCAACTTTTTTATCAATCACATAAATTTCTTCTGAAATTGAATTTTCTTTCCAAGAAATCACAGAATTGAAATAACCATAACATGGAAGAGGTCTATCTTGACCATAGGCAAAAAAGGTTCGGGTGGTGTCATGTAATTTTGGCATAATTTTATGGCCATATAATTCAAGCATCTTATTATAGCTTATGAAAGTTCTATCACTCCCTGTATCAATTATCATATTTATTTCACTACCATCTATTTGCACTTTTTCTTTATTTTCAGCACCTGTATAGTAGGTATATTCATCTGAACTTTCACCTACTTCAGTCTTATTTTCTTCTTGTATGGTCTTAACTTTAGTTTGATTGAAACTTTTGTGGTTTCTATTATTATTTTGATTTGGGCGGTTCCTGCAAGCTCTAAAAAGATGTCCTAATTTATTGCAATGTGAACAAGTCATTTTTTTAGCACCACATTCTTGTGCTGAATGTGTATCTAATCCACAGCGATAACATTTAGGCTTTGAGGCACCTGAAAATGATGGGGTACCTTGATTAGTGAATCTAACTTTGTTGAAATTATTAGCATTATAGTGCTTTTTAGGTTTATTTTGAACTCTATTTAGTGTTTGATCATTTTGAGGTTCAAGAAGTCTAATTTCTTTTCTAGAAATTTCTAACATTCTAGCAATATCAATGGTTTTTGACAGTGTCAAATTTTCTTGTTGCAACAATTTTTCTTTAAGTTTTTTGTTGTTACATTTTTCAATTATTTGGTCTCTTATCATATCAGCTTCTAAATTCCCAAATTCACAAGATTTAGAAAGCTCTCTTAAAGAAATTAGGTAGTTGTAGATCGATTCATCATCTTTCTGGACTCTTTGTCTAAATTTAAATCTCTCAGTGACCACATTTTTATGAGGTGTGAAATATTTATCTAAAGCCATTTTAGTTTGTTCATAATTTTCCTTTTCATCTGGCAAGTTGAAAAATATACGCTGTACATTTGGCCCTAAACAATGCAATAGAGTTGCTCTCTTAATTTCATCCGATTTTTTTGAAATTCCAGATGATATTTCAAAAATGGCATAGGATTCCATCCATTGCTTATATTCCGCAAATAAATTGCTTGCATTCATATTCATGGGTAAAGGTGGCGTCAGGTTGGCTGCCATACTTGTTTTTTTTTTTAGGGCTACAGTTATATTTTCAAATTCTCGTCGCCAATTTATGTTGTATCGTTATTATTTAATTAAACATTACTCACCAGATGATATTATTTTATAATAAATTGTTTATTACACTTTATATTTATATTTTTACATCAACACGTTGTTTACATTATACATCGTATATTATTGTTTATGATGATGATCTCTTCTATATTTTAAAACACAGAATACTACAATTGGGATTTCAGAGTTCAATAACGGTGTTATAAAGTTTTAAAAACATATTCAAAATAATTTTCATTATTTTATAATTAAAAAAAAAATTTTTTGATAAATTAATAAAATACAATATTCTGAAATGGAATATTAAAACCATGGATTTAATGTTGATGTTTCCTTTTTGAGACTATCTATTAACTATTTTAGTCATTTTATTCAACAAAATGTTTAATCTTAAATTCCAATCATTTGTTGCAATATTGTCTAATATAAATGTATCATGCTATATAGGTTTTGCACTTTAAGATATCATTTTCACATTAATGACATTTCACACTTTAACATAACATTTTACACTTTAATATAACAACATTTTATACTTCACTAACAAATATTTTCATTTTTAAGCGATATATTTTTCAATTTTATTCAAAACTTCCATAGCAATGTTTTATTTTTCAAATTTCAATTACAACACATTTATTTAAATGAATTTAGTTTAAATTAGTGCTTTATTTATTTACCAGTTGCAAACAAGACACACTATATCCGATCTGGATAATTGCGCGTGAAACTATTTACAATAATTGTAGTAGAGTAGGTATCAGAATTATCAAAAATAAAATAAACAATTAAGAAAAAGAGCATTGAATAAACATATACATTAAACAAATAAGCAACAACATAAGCAAATAGAAAATATCGCAAGGTAGTTATAATAAAAAGTCTGCAGAACCTATTAAATTCCGTATATCTTTCCCTATTATAAACTATTTGACCCAGATAGGTTCTTTCCATCTTGCGCGCTCTGCTGTCTTAGGTTTGACACCAGTGGGCAAGAGTTCAGAATGTGTTCGGGGGTTTTTTCTTCCGGTCCACAAGAGAATCTGGGCGAATATATTTTTCTAATTCTGAAGAGATATGATTTGAAATTACCATGACCCGTAAAGAATTGATAATTGTAGAAATTTGGTTAAACAAAGTTAGGTATTTTTGAGGAGGTGAAAAAACGTTTGAAATTATTGTTGGATTCTTCATAGTGTATTCCTGTAATTTTCTTTCATTATAGTTAGCAATTTCTTTTCTGCTTGATAAATTAAATCTATTGTAGCCTATTTCATTTTTCAATATGTTGGATTCTATGTAATCTGTGAGTTTTGGTATTTGTGTTAGTATATGTGTACAGTTTGACGATGTTGTGGTATAGGCCTGTATGCAGTGTTTTAGAATATTATACGAGTATATATCGTACTGCAGGGAATTTAATTTGTCTTTGGCTTTCTTGCTTATAAATGGAAACCATATTGTTTGACCATATGTTATTGTACTTCGGAATATTGTCTTGTATAAAGTTAATTTTCGTCTGCATTCTAGACCCCATGCTTTCTTTATTAAACTGAGTAGGTAACCGCTAGCTCTAGTAGTTTTGTCGACGATTTCATTAATTTGTGGCATGAAGTCCAGCTTGTTCCTGTTTCGATGATTTTTCAAGGTCAATCCCAAGATCTTTAGGGTTTCGACAGGTCTAGTTATATTGTTATTATGCAATTTTGTATCATTTTTGCAATTATATAAATATAATATTTTCGTTTTGTCCTTTGATATCTGTAATTTACTGTTTTCACACCAGGTATTAATTTTACTAAGTACATTGTCAATTGTTGTCTTTAGTTCGTCATGGCTTTTGTTCCGGCATATTATAGTTATGTCGTCAGCAAACCCAACTGTTTCACTGTTATCATCCAGATTAGTGTTTAACGATTCTTCAATCTGCTTCACTCTTAAGGTCACTTTTTAAAATTACTTCATGATTTCAAAAAGAGCATTTATGATTCGAATAAGTACATATTTTATTAATGTGCGTATTTTAAAAATATTGAACTTTTAAGAAACACATTTAAAAGCCAAATAAATACATATTATAAAAAATATCAACATTTTATAGTGCAATATATCGAATATTTCAAGATTTTAAAAGAAATATCTTGAGGTTTATCAATTATTAAAATCATAAACAATATTAACAATATAAACTTTGATAATTATCAAAGTTTAATATCGACGTTTTTATATAAAAGTTTCAAAACTACATTTAATGTAAAAACTACATTTTAAACTCTAAAAATGAAACTATCACATTGATTAACAATATTTTGATGTTCAAAAAATATAATTTTAAATTCATTATATTAACACTCTCTCTAATATATTTAATAACCATAATTATAAATGCATATATTGGATCAAAAAATAATTTATTTACCAATATTTCAGTTGACTCAACGCCAACCTTTTGCACACAAGCTATTATAACATATATATATATTATATTTTTAAAAAAATGATTGAGAGTTTCTGCTTGATATTTGATTCATGTTGAGGATTATTGTAATGGTGGTGCAGTCGTGGTTAAAATCTTATAAGTAAAATAATAAAAATAGTCTTTGATAAGAGATTGCTTTAATTGAGTTCTCTATAAGATAAACATAATTTTGTAAAAGTACCGCCTGGCTTAAGGCGTAAGAATAAAAAAAATGAAAAGATTATTTACATAATTACAAAGTTTTGGGTCGGCCAACGGGGAAGAACAACAATGAGATTTTATATGGGAAGCATGACCTCTGGCGGTCGATTTAAACAGAGTATTTATATTTATGACATTATAATTTTAAATAAAATAACATTTTAACATAATTCTAAATTAAATATTTTAATTGAGCATTATAAATAAATTATTTTAATATAACATATATATATAAAAGGACATTTAAATCGTAAAATATTTTTTATTATAGTGTGAATGTTGTTTTGTGAAATTGCAAAACCTATAAATGAAATAAGTAGATTTTACACAAATAGATTTTTAAAACTGTAAATTTAAGAAAACCATATATTAATCATTGTTATTCTTAAAATTTTCAAATATTTTTTTTTATCAATTAATATGTCATAAAAATATATAATTGTAAACAAAATTCTCATATTTTTGCTAACATTATTTATATTCTGTCAAGTGTATTTATTTTTACGCAAACTGTGATACTTCAGCAAACATTGATAAAATATTTGTGAAAAGCTATTTAATTATTTTATTTAAAATTTGCATTGTTTTTAAACATTTGACATTGATATTCAAATAAATTGAAACATTTTATTCTTATTTGCAAATATACAATTCATACCATCATAATATTCAATATTTATCAATACTTTTTAAAGTGACATATATTTATTATTATCCTTTTTAGTCCAATAGAGAAATGGCTGACAAATTATATTAGATATTTCATTCATTTATTTATTTAACAGTTGGGAGAGACACGCCATATCCACAATTAGGATAATTGCGTGTATATCTGAAATTATATACAATTAACACAATTAAACATTGGGAAGCATAAAAATTATACGTTCGATGTCAAATTTTGGATATAGTAATTAGATATAGTAGCTTGAAATATGTACAGTCAACACTTTCGCCTTAAAACATACAGCCTGCAGAATCTATTAAACTTGATGTATTGGTCTTTATTGTAAGCAACTTGTTTTGTATTAGTCAGGTAAAGTTGGTTTTCTTCCCTTAGATCAGAAGTTAATGGACAGTTTATCAGAAGGTGTTCAGGGGTTTCTTTTTTTGTTTCCACAAGTGCATGCAGGTGAACCAATTTTGACAATTCTAAACAAATATGTGTTGAAGTCACCATGTCCAGTAAAAAATTGAACGTTATAGAAGTTGGGTTGAACATAGTTAGGAATTCTTGAAGTATCAAAGAATCCCTTGAAATTATCATTGGCACCTCCATAGTATTCCTCAAATTTCTGGTTTATAAAATTAGATATATATTTTTCTTTTAGTTGGATCTTATATTTTGTATCCAATATTTATTTTTAATATATTTGTCTCAATAAAATCCGTGAGCTTTGGTGTTCTAGCAACAATATGAGTACAGTTTGAAGATGTTGAATTATAAACCTGTGTACTGTGCTTCACAATTTTGTACTGCAGAGAGTTTAATTTATCTTTGACTTATTCGGGTATAAAGTTGTACCAGATCGTGGAACCATAAGTTAGTGAACTTCGAAACAGTGTCTTATAAAGTACTATTCTTCTCCTACAGTCCAGTCCCCATGCTTTCCCGGTTAATCCAATTAGGTATCCACTAGCTATATTTGTCTTAGTAATAATCTCCTCAATATGAGGCACAAAATCCAATTTGTTTTTATTTCTATGATTTTTAAAAATTATTCCCATAATCTTCAGTTTTTCCACCCGATTGGCAGTGATAGTGTTCGGAATTTTTACAGCTATTTTGCTATTAAACAAGTATAAGATTTTCGTTTTCTCTTCAGATACGGTCAACTTATTGTTCCCACATCAGTCTAATATTCTCCACATGACCTTTCCTGTTGTACTCCAAAGTTCTGTCAAGTTGTTTCCCCAACATATCACAGTTATATCATCCGCATAAGCAATGATTTCACTGTTTGATTCTGAATAGTTATCCAATACATCGTTTAGAAAAATATTCCATATTGTAGGGGATATAGGCCCACCCTGTGGACATCATTTGCTTAATTTTTTATGGGTTTCATTTGATGAATATCTAAATCTCACTTAGATTAGATATTTCATGACATATCGCCTAGTACCTGTTCAATATCAACGAAACTCATGGACAAAACTTAAGGAAGTTGTACCTTTTAGGATGTATATCTGGATTCAGAAGACAATAACACTAAAAGATATTTGATAAACAGCGACCTTTTTTGAAGACACAAGAGATAACCAAGTGAGAACAAAATTGCTTTGATATCCTTCAAAAAAAAAAAAAACAGATGACCGGGGTCGGCGACATTAAATATTTTTCACTTGCTTAAGTTTTGCCCATGAGTGTATTTGTGGATTGCTTATTTGAAAAAAAAACTAGTGTTTTATTCTTTTATAAAAATAGTCGGAAGTCTATAATACAGGAACATATTTTGTAGAAGACCTCAGTTTTAAATTTACAAAAAAAAAAATCAATAAAATAATTAATTTAAAATTAATTAAAGTAAATTGCTCGCGTTCGATAAAATTAATTAGTAAACCTTGTTTGGGGCTAGGTCAAATAAAAAAAAATATATTTTTTAGGATTTTAATGTTATAAATCCAATAATTATTCTAATTTTGTTGCCAATCTCGGACAAAATTGTTCCAAGTCTAAATCAAGACTTCCTAGAAAAATTTCTTCATTATCGATCGTTTGGTCTTTATAGAGAGGGGAATCAACTGTCTATTATAAGGTTGTTCCTAAAGTTCGTGTTTTTCTTAGAAGGCTGTTTTTCTTATTACTTGGCGAATAATATTGTTACGGGAAGAACACTTGCAACCTCCGCCAATAGATGGCGCTTTAGCCTGTTTCGCTTCTGAAACTGATGTGGGAATCGCCGGCTGC
Organism: Cordylochernes scorpioides; assembly: GCA_030710605.1. Classification (NCBI taxonomy): domain Eukaryota; kingdom Metazoa; phylum Arthropoda; class Arachnida; order Pseudoscorpiones; family Chernetidae; genus Cordylochernes; species Cordylochernes scorpioides. Next base: position 120,255,009 of record CP092864.1, read on the forward strand.
TGTGGTCCTGTTTCCTGGGGAAAACTTACACTTTTATATTGGCCCTAGGAGGTAACATAATGTAAATACCCGTTGATTGTTATCCCATTCATATGTAATGTTTAGTAGTAAAATACAATAAAGGTTAGTGTTTGAAGTCTCCGTACCGCCTGCTGTTGTTCCTCTCGCCATCGCCATCATCGTTGCTGTTATTCTTCTGGACGTCTTTAGGTGGCCTGCAGGGAAGAGCTACAAAGAAGAGCAACGGGAGTCCGGGCAGGTGATCCACGGCGGAAGAAGCGCATCGTCGCAGAGAACCGGTGTCAAGCCGCGACAATATTATTACGGCGAATACATGAAGATTTATATACAATTATTTTATACGATAAGGCACAATTTGAATTATAAGTTATTACCTTATGAATTTTATAGGCATAATACGAATACATTTTACATAACGGCGAATAATATTATGGTGAATAATATTGGTATTTCTATTTTTTTTGTAAGTGTTTACGAACTTCTAGGACCAGCATGTATATTCATTTAAACGAATTCAAACAGCATTTGCGAGGTGATTGTTATTGAAAGTACCAGCACCTTCAAGAAACGGGTCTATGACGACAATCAGCGGCACGACGTGTAAAGGAATGTCAGCCTCGCCGTCCAAATAACGTGCACGACGTGTAAAGGAATGTCAGCCTCGCCGTCCAAATAACGTGCACGACGTGTAAAGGAATACCAGCCCCGCCGTCCAAATAACGTGCACGACGTGTAAAGGAATGTTAGCCTCGCCGTCCAAATAACGTGCACGACGTGTAAAGGAATACCAGCCCCGCCGTCCAAATAACGTGCACGACGTGTAAAGGAATGTCAGCCCCGCCGTCCAAATAACGTGCACGACGTGTAAAGGAATGCCAGCCCCGCCGTCCAAATAACGTGCACGACGTGTAAAGGAATGCCAGCCCCGCCATACAGAACCAAATAACGTGCACGACGTGTAAAGGAATGTCAGCCTCGCCGTCCAAATAACGTGCACGACGTGTAAAGGAATGCCAGCCCCGCCATACAGAACCAAATAACGTGCACGACGTGTAAAGGAATGTCAGCCTCGCCGTCCAAATAACGTGCACGACGTGTAAAGGAATGTCAGCCTCGCCGTCCAAATAACGTGCACGACGTGTAAAGGAATGCCAGCCCCGCCATACAGAACCAAATAACGTGCACGACGTGTAAAGGAATGTCAGCCTCGCCGTCCAAATAACGTGCACGACGTGTAAAGGAATGCCAGCCCCGCCATACAGAACCAAATAACGTGCACGACGTGTAAAGGAATGTCAGCCCCGCCGTCCAAATAACGTGCACGACGTGTAAAGGAATGTCAGCCCCGCCGTCCAAATAACGTGCACGACGTGTAAAGGAATGTCAGCCTTGCCGTCCAAATAACGTGCACGACGTGTAAAGGAATGCCAGCCCCGCCATACAGAACCAAATAACGTGCACGACGTGTAAAGGAATGTCAGCCCCGCCGTCCAAATAACGTGCACGACGTGTAAAGGAATGTCAGCCCCGCCGTCCAAATAACGTGCACGACGTGTAAAGGAATGTTAGCCTCGCCGTCCAAATAACGTGCACGACGTGTAAAGGAATGTCAGCCTCGCCGTCCAAATAACGTGCACGACGTGTAAAGGAATGCCAGCCCCGCCATACAGAACCAAATAACGTGCACGACGTGTAAAGGAATGTCAGCCTCGCCGTCCAAATAACGTGCACGACGTGTAAAGGAATGCCAGCCCCGCCATACAGAACCAAATAACGTGCACGACGTGTAAAGGAATGTCAGCCCCGCCGTCCAAATAACGTGCACGACGTGTAAAGGAATGTCAGCCCCGCCGTCCAAATAACGTGCACGACGTGTAAAGGAATGCCAGCCCCGCCGTCCAAATAACGTGCACGACGTGTAAAGGAATGCCAGCCCCGCCGTCCAAATAACGTGCACGACGTGTAAAGGAATGCCAGCCCCGCCATACAGAACCAAATAACGTGCACGACGTGTAAAGGAATGCCAGCCCGCTGTCCAAATAATGAGCACGACGTGTAAAGGAATGCCAGCCCGCCGTCCAAATAACGTGCACGACGTGTAAAAAGAACGTTATCTCGCACATAAAAAAGTTATTCATTAAAAGTCTCAATGAAACAATCCGGCAACGCTGCCATGATGGATAACCCTCCACGTAATTTCCGCCGGAAGTGACCTTTGAGTCAGGTGACAGGGAAGGCTTCCGGCGGTCTTATTGAAGTTTCGGGAGACCCTCGGGACACTCCCTGGTGACATTCCAGTACCTTCGTGTATAAAATCAATCAGACGTGGCTACTATTTAATTGGTGGCCATCTTAATAAAATCAGGATATTCAAATTAAGTAGCAAAATGCTTAAATAAAGTGCTTATTGAACGTTAATTCCGTAACAGTAAGTACAAGTCTAAATATCAAAAATCAAAACTATTATAGACGCGTATGATTCTTTTAAAAAATAAACAATTTCTACTGTCGTTACTGCAATGGAAAAATTAATGGAAGGGCCTGGCTCATCAGTGGTGAACCCTCCCAGCGGTTTCGCCAGTTTAATCTACCAGACCGCTGTTATATTGTATTTTTCGTAACAATTTATTTCGCCTTCTACATGATATTGTATTTTTCGAACTTCCTTTATAGTGATACTGATGCTAGACTCTTGGAATGGGTATTTTAGAAGAACTATGGACAAAAACTTTGAGAACAGTAGAATTACATACATTTATAAATATATAATATGCTTCAAGCAAACGCTCTCCCGCAAATATCAAATTGTGTCTTTTTTTATAACAATTATATTATGATGCATTAGCGCGCCATCTGTTATCGAAATTCGAAACTATTATAGACGCGTATGATTCTTTTTAAAAATAAACAATTTCTACTGTCCTTACTGCAATGGAATAATTAATGACAGTAGAAATTGTTTATTTTTAAAAAGAATCATACGCGTCTATAATAGTTTTGAATTTTGATAACAGATGGCGCGCTAATGCATCATATTACAAATCTAAATATGAAGAAAGAAATACAACCCTTCCATTCGCAAGATACCAGAGCCCTGTTTGGTGGTTTCTGATGGAGCCGTGTATGAATCAGGACAGAAGTGCCATTTCAATACAATAATCCCTTGTACCAATATTAAGAGGAAACATATCAGGTTTCCAGAGATGTAAGTTTCTTTCTATTTAAAAATAAACCTATCCCTGGATGTTTGATGTTTTTACCTCAATATAGCCATTTATTATCAATAAAGGCTCTAAGTTCGAGCCCTGGAAGTTTAGGCCGCACAGCCATTGTCCTGATTTCTTACAAGAATATGTTGAAGTGTGTTTACCTGTTATATAGGTATAGATTTATTTATTTATTTCAATTTAAAGCATTATGCTTCCCTAGGGATACTTGCGCTGTCATACATGTATGTGTGCCTTTACAATTGTCTTACATATTTACAATAATTGATGGACGCAAGGAATAGCCATATGATATTAACAATGAGAAAGGGAAATAGAGAAAAAAAAACGCATATAGGTATAGATATTATTCAATTTACAATACTCTTTGGTGCTTTTGTTAATTTATAAGGCGATCCATCCTTGTGGTGCAGGTGATACATATGACACAGGTATATCAGGATGTGAACATATTTCACATAGTTGTTCTTTCATTGATCCCCTATTGCCAGTGACGGCATCGTACGCTGCCAAGTTTACGCTGAGTTACTTATAAACAAACTTCTAGTGTCTTTTCTGCGATGAAAAAATATTGAGAGGGCTTGGATCATCAGTGGTTAACCTTCACAGCGGTTTCGCTAATTTAATCTACCACTGATGAATCAAGACTTTATAATATTTTTTCATCTCAAAAAGGACAGAAGAGGTTTGTTTATATTTAAAAACTAACTTTAAAGCTTCTATTTCTCTCTTATACACTAGAACTTATATAATTTGAACGTTCTTGATTCGAATATTTATATTGGTTCCTAGAATTTCATATAAATTGAATTTCCGTTATTAATTCGAATTTTTGGATAATTCGATTTTTTTTGGTTCTTTTGGCTTCGAATTATCCAAGTTGGACTGTATTGAATTATTTCGAAAAAGGTACAGATAGGCATTCAAAAGGTTTAGCTCTCTCTCTCTCTCTTTTGTTAACATTATATTCACACGTATGTGGTTATGTTTGCAGGTTAAATTGGATGAACAGGGTGTTATAAGTTCGAATATATCGTCACATGTACAACCTTGTGCCTATATACACAATATTTCATAGTGAAGTGACTTTAGTAAAGGAGAATTGTTGAATGCAATTATACAAGCTTTTAAAACAGAGCTTACAAGTGTCTCCCATATTTCTAAAATCAAAATTGAAATGAATTTGAAATGCATTCACCAAGTCTCAAGCTTTGGTGGTAAAACCTATCTCCCTGATTGTTGGCAGTTATACAATTTAATCCTTAGTTTTACTTTATTGCTTAGTTAATTTAGCTTTAGGTTAGCACAACCTAATGAAGCCATCACTGCTAAAATTCAAATTAAACTTTAAAAAAGAGTATAAACCAACTTAGTGTTGTTCACTTAACACTGAAGTGGATACTAAGCATATTATCAACCAGCAGGTTCTTCTGTAAATATTTTGGTGTAAGCATTTGGTGAAATTTTCTCTAGTCTATCTATATACAATCCTTCTAATGGCCATAATTTCCTTAGACACTTCCACCAAGAATTCCTTCCCAGGCAGGATAGATTGACTGAACATCTCAATACAATACAATAAACAGGTTTGGTAGATTGAACTTGCGAAGCCGCTGGCTGTTCACTTCTGATGATCCAGGCCCTCACAATATTTCCCTTATCAATATGGACAGTAGAAAGTGGTATCATTTTAAAATAAGATTTTCTCATCGAATGAGTTTAATTTCCTATAATAATGATGAATGTAATCATCTTGAAGAAGGAATCAAAGTTTACGTCGACGAGTTTCTTTCATTTATGCTGTATGATCGGCAAGCTTTCGTACTTTGGCGTCCTAAAACAGGCAACTTTACAACCAAGAAACTAGAGGGTAATATATATATGAGAAAACAATAGATAAAATAAAAAGGTCAGGTGTTGATATTAAAAATAAAGAAGGCATATCCTGACAAAAAGCAGCCTACTCCACGCTGACGAGCGCCAACAGCGCGAAACGCGTTCGCGGATGGTTTTTCTTGATTTATCAAGAAAATGGGTTGACCAAATATCAGGGGAACAGGCTAAATCAATGTTTAGTTGATTTCTGTTCCACTAGATGGCGCTCTGTCATCTAAAAAGCGCATGTACTTTTGGTCAGGATATGCCTTATTTATTTTTTATGTATACATATATATTATCTTCTAGGTTCTTGAATATTTGCCTGTTAAAGGACGTCACATTCCGAAAACTTGCCGATTATACAGCACAAATAAAAAAACTCGTCGCCCTAAACTTTGATTCCTTCTTCAAGATGATGTCTGGTAATTCCTTCTCTTGTAAGAATGTAAGTATCCATGTTCAATATTGATCGTCCATCAAAAGGCTACTGCCTAGAATAATGAAGCAGTTTTATATAATGGATGAGGTCGCTGTTTATTTCTGATATACGTAAATTGTAGGTTTGGGTAGTCGAAGTACTAGAGGTCGCTATTTTGGACTTTATTTGTAGAATTGAGGACTTTCAACTTTTGAATGATGGTCCCCATCTGAAAATATTCTTAAGAATTTCACATATTTGAGACAATTGATCCATTGGATATATTTCATATGAAAAAAGACGTACCTGGATCTGTGAAAGAAAATAAATGTTTTTCCTCAAAATATTTCGAGGGAATTCTCTTTTTTAATTTATTGCACAATAAACTTAAAGGTACTCGTAATTTCCTAATTATCTTGTAGATTAAATGGAAACAACTTTGTTATTGGTTTAAATTTGGTTTTATTTAAAGAATAAAATAAGTATAAAAATATAGATATGGAATTTAAAAGCTTTTTGTAATAATAGTGCAATATATTAATTTTTCAATTAAAGTTTTTTGACCAATGACAAAGTTGTTTCCATGTGATCTACAAGCATATGTAAATTACAGTAAAGTGTAGTGTGCAATACATTGATAAAGAGGGAGCAATTTCTCGAAAAAATTTGAAAAAAAAAATTGTTTTTTTTTTTCCTTTTACAGATCAAGTATGCCTTTTTTTAAATATAAATTTTACATGTATCCTACATTAAACTTTAGATTCAATGCACTAACTGCATATATAATTGAATTTTTAATCTTAAATTTACATAGAAAAGCAAATAATTATTAATAACATATCAATATTATAACTCTGATTTTCTCACATTATACCTACAAAATGAAAATAGAAAAGAAATGAATATTAAGAAACAATAATAAAACGTGAAATTATGACTTCTGACGAGCAAATTCAGTGATCTTATTATCATCAAATTAAGCAGCAACATGGCGACTGTTATTAATCAACAGACGAAGCTAATGGCCTGCCAAATGAGCTTGCTGGATTATTGCTCCAGGGCAAACATGGGCTCTATTGTAATATCTTGGAGTAGACAGACATAGGAACTAAATCTGTTGGCACTGCAGAAATCCATACATATCTTTACCAGCTCTCTATCAAACCATATCAAACTATAGATATCAATTTTGGTAAATAGTAAAGAAATTTGAATTATTTGTGAAAAGAAACATTCACGTCTTAATGTCTTCCTTCGTTATATATAGATGGGGGGTTATTGCCTTATATTAAAGAAAAATATTGCCACGTTGAAAATTAGGGAAGCCAAACTACAGGATGACACCGAAATTTAAGGTAAGAACAAACAATGAATGATAAAATATCAGATAAGCAATGAAGGAAGTTTACAGAGTATCAAAATAAAAACATCAAAAATAATACTCTGCTAATAAAATAATAAACACTTTGTTACAATATAAAGGTTTTGTTCCGCTCTCTTGTGGGCACTTAATAACAAAAAAAAGAGTCTCTCGCGAATGCGTCATAAATACTGTATGCTTTCGATGACGTCAATTGACGCAGGAAAAGAGGCGACGAACGATTTCACCACTGAGCAGTTAAGCCCTCTCATTTAATAATAGTCATCATTGCAGTAAGGTCTGTAGATATATTTTGACAATATTGTAACAAAGTATTCATTAATTTTATTATTTTTATTAACAAAGTGCTCATTTATATGTTTATATTTTGCTACTTTGTAAATTTCTCTCGTGGCTTATCTTTTGTTTACCATTCATAGTTTGTTCTTGCCTGATATAAAATTGCTGTCTTATCCCGAAGTTGGTCTTCGCTAATTTTCCACGTGGCATTTTGGTGGAGATGCTGGGTAAGTTAGGGAAGACAAACTGAAGACCGCCGAGAAGACCTTGAAGCCATGGGTGTTGTGATCTACATTTTCGGAGACTGACTCAAGGATTCCACCGCCGTGCTAAAGCCAAGACTTCCCTCGAAGATGACGTTGTCCCTGTAGACGATAAGACGACAAACCCGCTCTTCACGCCGCAAGAAAAAGGACGCAAAGGTACTAGGGACAAAGTGCCAAGATTTCGATGGAATCCTTTGCAGAAGCACGTCAGATCACATGTCAGTATCTACAATAATTGCTAGCTGTGGGTCACAGCTCCCATAGAGAAGAAGCTATGTAACAAGGAATTTATTAATTTTATTATTTTTATTAACAGAGTTTCATTTTTATGTTTATATTTTGCTACTCTGTAAATTTCCCTCGTGGCTTATTTTTTGTTTACCACCCAGAGTTTATTCTTGCCTGATATAAAATTTCTGTCTTATCCCGAAGTTGGTCTTCCCTAATTTTCCACGTGGCAATATATAAGAAACACATTGCCAAGATATTATTACAAATTTTACTGTTGATTCAAGGAATTTAAATAGAGAGAGAGGTACATTATTTTGTACATAAACCCTATCCTCCCGCATATTTAGAGATACACTACAACTCTGATCAAAAGGTTTCGACACTTTGCTCATAAGTTAAAAAAAACTTTATTATTCCACCAAATTCAAATTGTCCCCTTTAAAGTAGTCCCCGATGGCCACGATGCACTTCAGCCACCTTTTTTTCCAGTCGGCAAAACACCTCTGGTAGTCTGTTTTCGGGATCGCCTTCATAGCCTTCTTCGATTCCACTTTGATCTCTTCTATGCTCTGAAATTTCCGACCCTTTACTTTTTTTTTGAGCTTTCCAAAAAGAAGGAAAACGCAGGGGACTAAATCTGGACTCTAGGGGGGTTGGGGGAACACAGAGGTTGAGTGGTTCTGCAGGAACTTCGAGATTTTGAGGGCTGTGTGCGCCGGCGTGTTATCGTGGTGATGGATCCACAACTTGCTCCTCCACAGCTCCGGCCGTTTCTGCCTGATCGCTTCCCTCAATAGCCTCAAGTCGACCCGAATGATATCCCTGCTTCTTCGGCGACCTCTCTGACAGTTATTCGTCGGTCTTCACGCACCAGTTTCAACCCCTTGTCCACTTTTTCAGGCGTGGTTGATGTGGACGGTCTCCCGGAACGCTCGTTGTCGGCGGTCTCTCCCCGACCCTCCTTGAAGCGCTTGTACCACTCGAAAACTATTTTTTCGGCTCATGACGGCATACCCGTAGGCTGTTTGCAACATCCAAAAATTTCAACACCCTTGAATCCGTTTTTCACACAGAACTTGATGCAAATTCGTTGATCCTCCATTTCGGTGACTAACGAAATCGAAGCACGGGCAAAATGGCTTCACTTCGAACAGCCGCTGCTCGCGCTGTTGTGGCGCGTGATTTTTGAAAATTGGCAGGTCTCCAAGCCAAGGGCGACGCTTGAATTTGCCCCAAACCGGGAGAAAATATATTGAGTTTTCAGGATTTTATGAGCAAAGTGTCGAAACTTTTTTATCAGAGTATGTATATCCAGCGTATTTACGCAAGCTTGTCCTTAAATACCCATTTCTTGATTTCTCAGGAAGACTCTGGAAACAAAATATTTTGGTCGTAGAGGTACCACGCTGACCAGTGCCAATGGCTCCAAACGGGTTCGTGGTTGACTTTTCTTGATTTATTAAAAAAAATGGGTTGGCCAAATATCAGAAAACACTAATTCAACGTTTGGTTGATTTCTGTTCCATTAGATGGCGCTGTGACATCTATAAAGGTCATATTTTCGTGGCCAGGATTTGCCTTTTATGATTTTACTACCAACCTCTGGCCTGTTTTTTATTTTATTTTCTTAATATTTTCAATATATATTGATAGATAGCTAGCTATATATAAATTGTAATGGACTAGGAGAGTCGAACCTCTAAGTTGGGTATTCTCTGACTATTATATCACTTACTTACTATATATAGCCCCTGAATATTTTCATATATTAATATATCAAATATATATAACCATTTAATATATAACTATTTAATACACGGAATAATGTATTATTCATAGAATAGGTAATACATCTAAGTCAACATCTCCTGTATATGACTTTCATGGCTTAATATAGTTTGATATAGAGAGATTCTCCTCAATAAATGGAATTTATAGTCAAGATATTGCAATTGACTACGGGGATAAAGTAAGTGTTATTATTAAAATGACTTATTAAATATAGTATGAAACATGAATACGTAACCTCTAAATAATATGTATAATTAGTTTCCCTTTCTTCGACAGAAGCAGAATATGTGACAGCAGCAACAGCCGCTCAAGAAACAATTTGGTTTAACTTGATGTCAGATTTTGGATTTGAAAATAAAAAACCTATTATCTTAAATGAAGATAATCAGAGTGGTATAAAATTACTAAATTCAGAAAAAGTAACTGCTAGGACAAAACATATTGATATAAAGTTTCATTTAATCAAGGACTTAATTTCTAATAATTTTCTTTCTCTGAACTACTGTCTAACTGAAAAGATGTTAGCAGACATCTTGACCAAGCCACTTCCTAAGAATAAGTTTCAAGAGTTGAGACAAGGAAATGGACTCATCACCTACAGCCATTGAGAAGGGGATTGTTGGAATATTACACAGAGTAGCATTGACTATAGATGAGCACTCGTGTTTGAAAAGGATCTTTTGTATATAATAATTATTTTTCTTTGTTTCACATATACCAAGTTTGTTTGTGTCCTTTATTATTTATTATTAATAGCAAGTATATAAAACAAACTTGGTATATGTGAAACAAAGAACAATAATAATTATATACAAGAGATACATTTCAAACACGAGAGCTCATCTATAGCCATTGTTACTCTGTGTAATATTCCAATAATCCCCTTCTCAATGGCTGTTGGTGATGAGTCCAATTCCTTGTCTCAACTCTTGAAACTTATTCTTAGGAAGTGGCTTGGTCAAGATATCTGCTAACATCTTTTCAGTTGGACAGTAGTTCAGAGAAAGAAAATTATTAGAAATTAAGACCTTGATGAAATGAAACTTTATATCAATATGCTTTGTCCTAGCAGTTACTTTTTCTGAATTTAGTAATTTTATACCACTCTGATTATCTTCATTTAAGATAATAGGTTTTTTAAATTTCAAATTCAAACATTCTGAACATCAGAAAGTCAACCCAAATTGCTTCTTGAGTGGCTGTTGCTGCTGCCACATATTCTGCTTCTGTCGAAGAAAGGGAAACTGAGCTTTGTTTTTGGTTAACCTATGTGATCAGGTTAGTTTCCAATTTAAAAATATAGCCTGTAGTAGACTTTCTGTCCTTTACATTACCTCAATCTGTGTCAATCCTTCCTCTCTTTATACACTATGTGTTGATTAAATATGATTTAGCTATTTGTGGATTTTTTTGGTAAAACTAATTTATTAGCCGGCAGTGTATATGTATATATGTGTATATGTGTGTGGTAAAACGGGTGAAATAATGTTTGAGTTGATTGATAATTGTTGAGGTGTTGGCGCAGTCGTTAGTGCTGAGTGGACAGGTGTTCACATCAGGGGAAAAAAAGCGAGGACAAAGGGTTGATTGGGTTGAATAAAGGCAATTGAATCGAGGGAGAGAAGGATTTGAGAGGTTGAGCGAGATTGACTAGCGACTATAACTGTTCACATGGTGGTAGGATTGACTTAGCTGAGGTTTGGGGAGATGGGATTGACTCCCAGGTGATCTCTATCGCGGCGAGCTCCGGACTTAACTCGGTGCGGTCCAGCTTTCAACTACAGGTGCTAACTCGATGGTGCCGAGCTCCTAACTGCAGGTGCTAACTCGATGCTGTCCAAATGCTAACTACAGGTGCTAACTCGATGGTGTCGAGCTCCTAACTACAGGTGCTAACTCGATGGGATCCAAGTTCCTAACTACCTATTCTGTGTTCTCGATTTAAGAAGAAAGCTCTTCTTCCTTTTCATTGGTTGGCCATGCGCGACGTGTAAGCTCGCTATAGGTCCTTGACTAATGAGCTACTCTCTGATTGGTCTTTGCTACGTCTTTGTCTTTTGGACTTGTTTTAACCTGACCAGGAAGTGCTAGTTTGTTGAACTCAACTTTTACGAGTTCCGGGATAATAAAAACCCTGCTAATGATCGTTCTCTCTCTAGGCCTTCTCTCTCCAGATTGTTAAGCCTTGTTCTTTATTAAATCTTTGAAACATACATTTCATACATATTGGGTCGGGTTTGCATCTAGCTATGTACAAATTATGACATATGTATATATGTATATATACACTGCCGGCCATTACATTTGTTATACCAAGAAATAATGCAAATAGCTAAATCATATTTAATAAAAACATACTTCCCATCCCTGGACACTTTTATTTTTCCGTTCATCATTACTCTCCACAATTCATCCTTTCATACTTCATCCCTAAGGATAGAAATAGTCGTTATTTCTCCTTCAAATAAATTACGATTTTTCGTTCAAAAGAAACATTTGCGGTAAAACTTGTCAAACGTCGTTTTACAATCATAAGCCGCATTATAGTGTATTATACTGTATAAGGTGTGAAAGGTATTGATTGAATTTAAAGGTAATTCAGAATTGGGGTGCAGAAGTACCACAAGAAGCTGCAATATCAGCTCTAATCCTGCTGGGAATTGAGTCAAACAAGCAGTTTTGATGGCAGTTCAGAAGTTTCCAACTTAACGCTATGTCACATAACAAATGAAAAGATTAAGACGCGATTGTTTCTTCCACAAATAAATCAAATTTCTACTGTCCTTACTGCGATGAAAAAATAATGGGAGGGCTTGGATCATCAGTGGTGAACCCTCCCAACCGTTTTGCCAATTTAATCTACCAGACCGCTTAGAGTTCTATAACTGTATTGTATCATTCTGCTTATACATTCTGTATATGCTACACTGAAGGGTGGAATCTCAGAAATGGTATTCAAGCAAACAATGGACATAAGCTATTAGCACAGTAGAATTATATATAATATTTGCATTGAGCAATGCTCTTCCACAAACAATAAGAACAAAGCCAGTTAGGCATAAATACATATAAGGCAATAACGCGCCATCTAAATATGCCTATGAAGACCTTAAGACGCGAATGTTTCTTTCACAAATAAATAGTGCCATAGTTCATCAATCAAACTGGTGGACTGACTTTTCTCAACGGCCATCGGGGTGAGATCTGCACAACAAACCACATAGTCTGTATCGAGGAAGGGCAGAGCAGCATTGACAATATGAAGTCGTGGATTGTCATCTTTAAAGGTCATATAGGCTTCGACTATAGCGAGAAGCCATGGGCCATAACATTACTGTTCAATTATCTATTTCTTTGGATTATAGTTAACCGCACACACTCAACACAACATACACACATTCTACAACTCTAGAGTTGATTATTCTCTTCAAACTTCAACAATAAGGGTTGTTTACAAACCGTTCAGGTAAAAGTATATATTGTAGTTTTCATTTTTACAAAGAAATAACGCGCCACCTATATATAACGAATGAAGACATAAAAACGCAAATGCTTTTTATTAATTTATGTCTAACTTGTCCTTATTGTTTGCGGAAGAGCATTGCTCGATGCAAATATTTAAATGTAATTCTACTGTCCTAAAAGCCAATGTCCATAGTTTTCTTGAATACCATTTCTAAGATTCCACCCTTCAGTGTAGCACATAAAAGTAGAATGATCCAATACAGTATTAGAACTCTAAAGAAGCGGTCTGGTGGATTAAAAAAAATGGTGAAACCGCTGAGAGCCAAGCCTTCCCACTATTTTATCATCGTAGTAAGGACAGTATAAGTTTGATTTATCTATGAAAAGAAACATTCACATCTTAAAGTTTTACTTTTTATTATAGTGATTCAGTTACAGGATGCCATACAATACAATCTTTTCTTTTAGAAATTTCCTAAGCCAAAAAAATTATCTAAAAATACAAAAAAAAAAATCATTGTACTAATCTCAGACAGCTGGTACTCAATATGTTTCAAGGATCCACCACAAAATCATTAGAAGTTCCCTCAAAAAGGAGCCAATAAAGGATTCTATTAAATTAAATGAAGTTTAAGTGCGCTGAGAGACACAAAAAGGTGCCAGAATCTCCTGGAACACCTAATTAAAGAGGACGACATGAGAGATAAAAAACCTGATGGTTTTCCTCTTCGTAAAAAATGTTTAATTTAATAGGACAACGAGAGAACAAAAACAATGACTAATTACATCATGCCTAACTTCAATATGATTGGCCTTTAAAAAATGGCAAGAATTTTCTTATCAAAGTCCTTCCCGATTTTATTAATTTTCTTCTATCAGTTTTCTAATGGCTCCCATGAGATTAAATTGTATTATTTACATGTAAAATTGCCTGTGTTTTATCTGTATTGAATACAATTATGATTTTATGTGATTTTATCTCGAGAATGCTTATATTTATTAGTTATATTTATCATTTTCGATAGGTACTGTTAAATTTAGAGTGCATTACTTACAAGTTAAGCTACACATCTATTAAAACCTTATACTAGTGATGATTTTTCAAAATGTATTAATCATTCAGGCGCGATATTGAAATATTTGCGCTTATTACAGTGGAAGAAAACAAAACAACAAACAAATTAGAACTTAGAATTAAATATTTATAAATTTACATCTATTCATCGGCATAGTTCATAAGATTTATATGAACAAAGTTGCTGATGTAAGAGAGTTAAATTATACTTGTAATTATATTAAATAATGAGCCACAACACTATTTTTGGCAAATTTAGACAAAAAGTCAACCTGGTAAAAGTTTCAACTCCTGTATTGTTAATTCTGCAAGTATTAGAATTGTTGGGGAGTGTGCTTGACGAAAAACTATCCAGATAGATATTTTAATTGTCACACACATTTGTCACAAGTCTGGCTCAAAGGACAGGAGATAGAGACATCAACAAAAGCGTTTAAACCTTCCTTTCCCCCTTTGTATTCCCTCAATAAAATCAAAGGTGGACTGCTAACAAATATACTTTTATAACCGATGCATTAGCGCGCCATCTGTTATAAAATTTCGAAACTATTATAGACGCGTATGATTCTTTTAAAAATTTAACAATTTCCTCTGCCCTTACTGCAATGGAACCTCCCATTAATTTTCGCATTGCAGTAAGGGCGGTAGATATTGTTTAACTTTCAAAAGAATCATTGGCGTCTATAACAGTTCCTAATTTTCATTAATAACCTAGTTTATTTTCAGAATTTACTATTTTTGTATCAACATTGTCAATTTTTTTTTCAAACACGATATTTGTCTATATTCGATTCTGTAAAAAATAAGTATTTATCTAATTTAAAAAATATTTGAAAAAGAACGCATCAATTTTTTAAGCATATTTTTTAACAATAAAAGAGGTATATCCTGAAAAGGAGCGCATGTGCTTTTATTTTTTATTTTTTTCTATTGTTTTTTCATATCTTTTAACATATCAATAAAACTGGTACAACAGAAAAGAAAATGCAATTTTCATTTTACATTTCAAAGATTGGTTCATCTTTCAAGAACGTATCAGATCATCTAGATAGTAGACTATTTTTAAAGACAAGACGCCTTATCTATTTAAAGGAAATTAAACTATTAAAGGCGTGAAAATAAACATTCTGTTTAGAGATCTATTTGAAGGAAAACTGCGGAGTAGTTAGTGAAGTATTTAAAAGATATCTATAAGGTTGTCCCAAAGGTTCGTGTTTTTCTTATTACTTGGCGAATAATATTATTACGGCAAATACATAATACAATTACTTTATACATAATACAATGATAAATACAGCTTAATATGTATTCCTTGCTTCCTTAGTTATACCCTAGAGGCCTATATTTATTTATTTGTCCTCTTATTAGATATATATTTTTAAATATTTTGTCTCCATTTGCATAATAGTTAAATATGAAAATTGATTATATCAACAGAAATTTTTATAAAATGATGTAAAACAGTATCCTATCATATTTTAACTCATGTTCTATTGGTGAATCATTATACCAGGTTTTCTCCTGTAGAAGGGCGTCCGTGCCCGAAAGCTTAGGGAATAAAAATGTTTTGAAAATAAACTTTTTCCTGGAGGCCTGATATATTTTACTCAATAATACAAAGATATTATAAATAACAGCGAATAATATTATGACGAATTATATTGGTATTTCAATTTTTTGTAAGTGTTTACGTACTTTTGGAATAACTTTGTATTTGTTTGCCGGAAATTAACTTCATTGAAAAATTCTGAATAAAACTTAAACAATTCAGAGAAACTTTCTGTATAATAGATTAGGTTATGATATATAGCTATAACTATATTCCAGGTTCTCAACAGCATCATTCTTCATTAGTATTACAGGGAGAAAGATAGAAAAAATGGAGAGTTTGGAATAAATAAATCTTATATAATTCAGAGGACTCGATTATTTGAATAAAAATTAAATATCATGATGTATAAACACGCCATCTGTTATGAAAATTCGAAACTATTATAGACGCGTATTATTCTTTTGGAAATTAAAAAATTTCTACTGCCCTTACTGCAATGGAAAAATTAATGAGAGGTTCCATTGCAGTAAGGGCAGTAGAAATTGTTTAATTTTCAAAAGAATCATACGCGTCTATAATAGTTTCGAAAAAAATAAATGTAAAAACTAATATAGTTAAAACAAAATAGGCATATTCTTTTTTTATTATTATTCATATAAACAAATATGCGTGTAATTATACATCATATGTAAATATGGATTTAAAATAAAACAGTTTTCCTGCAAAACACAATTGGAATCAAAATAAAATTATTATCATATCATATTGAGAGGTTATTAGAAAACTTCGTTTAAAATTTCTATAAAAAAAATGCGCTTTTTTTATTCAAAAAGTGAAAAAGAGAAAAGAATCTCTTCAGTGAAAGTAATTAAAATGGAGCTCCCCTGAGACGAAGGCGCTAACCGGCGGAAAGTAATCGAGAGCAGAAGATAGCCCTGGCGAAGCGTGATAAGAAATTTATTTATAAAATTAATTAAATACACTCTCAAATATATGTACATATTGTCTATTATTAAAGATATGTTGAAATTTATTTCGGACTATATTACAAGGATATATTTTAGTCTTTTCCATTTTAACTTTAAATCATTTCAGTATAAGGTCTTTAGAAAGAGATTTAAATATATTTAGAAGTTTTTTGAAAAAGGAAGAATAAAATTCAGGTAAAGAGTTTCATTTAATTTTGGTTTTTGAAAACTTTCGAGCAAATTTTCTGCTCTTCAACGGACAAATACTTCTATGTACAATATAGAGATGATCTTTATACAAAAATAATTGAATCATCTTGATATTGTACATAGAAGAATTTTCCCGTAGAAGAGCAGAAAATTTGTTCAAAAGGTGACACCGCGCTCACACATTTGCTGCACTCTACGGTACGCCTTGAGAATGCTTCTTTACCGCAAACAGACACCATGCGACTATGGATATATGCATATACACTCTGTATTCTATTCTTCCTTAGGAATCACCCTGCCCAGCGCTTACCATGATAGTCACCTTTCATCTTTGGTGTCCACGCTTCCCTGAAGACATCGGAATGCTCACCAATGCTGTTTGCTTGCATGCAACGCCATTTATGCATTCTGTTTTGCTCACACTTCCTTATGTCTATTTTACTGGTTTTCCCTAAGGTATTTCTTGAGAGCCCATATACAAATAATTACTGTACGGCCAAAATAAAACATAAAACTGCTTGTGAACCAAATATATATTTTTTTGTGTCTTATATTTTTGTTTATCAGAGAGAAGCTGTTCCTGCGTTTGCCGAAATTCGCGACATAAAACATGATTGTTTATTATTGTTTTAATGACCATTTAGCTGTACCTTTTAAAATAATATTACATTGAAGGAAGACACGTAAAATCATCATCGTGTTTTTCTACACGGTCAAAATCCTTAAACTGTTGAAAGGGATAATCAGAGAACTTACCGCTAATGTCAGGAGGACTCTCTAGTTACTGAAGGCAGGGGAAGGATGTCCTTGTATACTATCCTTCTTTCTCAGTTTTTACCGACATGTATAGTGTCAATAGCGGCAAACTTCGTAGTCGTCGACTTCTAGAAATATCCACTTTGAGCTCGATGCAATGTTTGTAACAGCTCCACCAGATGTATCGAAGGTTATTGAATTCTTATTGGAAATTAAATATTGTGTTTATTCAACGCTATAAAAAAAACCTGAAAATACAGATATATTAATGGTATATGAAAAAAGGCATCTCCTTATCGTGCAACTGAAAGTTGTTGATGGCTTGCGCCATCTATCGGAATAAATATCAACTATTCTCGTTGATTTTAAATTATTTCAGAATTGGCCAAATACCCATTCTTGATTAATCAAGAAAAGCTGACCACGGACGCGTTTCGGGCTGTTGGCCCTCAACAGCGTGGTGCAAGCTGTACCTCAACGACCAAAAAAACCGACCGAAACGGGTAGTTAAGGCCAGAATTGCGTGAGACCGCGACACAATGTGAAAAAATAGTACAAATATGATATTGTATAATAATGTAGTAAATGAATATCTGCAAAAGGTTAAATTAACAAATTTACAAGAAAGAGTTTTATTATCGGATGAATTGAATATTACTATTGTTATAATCATGTATTTGTTATAATCCTCATTCTTATTGTAAATTTCTCATTATCACATAAATAGTGAGGCGGACTGTGTACTTTACATGTATTGACAAGAGGTCAATAAAATTATGTCAATTGTCTCTATCATCATAAGACAACAATAAACTGTTATTAAGAAATCATATATTTATATACTTGTCCTGGTTAAAGGATAGAAATTGGTAGGCGTATCAATAAATAAATCAGCTGTGCACAGTGTTGGTGGTATCCCGACATAGCAACCACCTAGGTTCTTCTCATCGTTTTGAATTTTCAAATATTTCCTTAACCTCTCTCGCTCTTCTTATCTCTAGAACTGGTAATATAAGTAACTCTCACATCGGCCACTGAATATGGAAAAACCTATAAATATTTGACTTAGCCTTGTCTTTACTGTTTGCGGAAGAGCATTGCTTGATGCAAATATTTGAATGTAATTCTACTGTCCTATGAGCTTATGTCCATAGTTTTCTTGAAACCCATTTCTGAGATTCCATCCTTCAGTGCTGCGTATATAAGCAGAATCGTCCAATACAGTATTAGAGCTCTTAGAAGCGGTCTGGTGGATTAATTTGGCGAAACCGCTGGGAGGGTTCACCACTGATGAGCCAAGCCCTCCCAATATATATTTTTTCATCGCAGTAAGGACAATAGAAATTTGTATTATGTATTAAAAAAAAACATTCGTGCTTTTAAAACCTTTCATTTTTATGTATAGATGGCGCGTTATTGATTTGTGTTAAAATATTTGACTTGTTACATTGATCGGCATATAGAATTTCTAATTTTTGCCTTGCTCCACATGTTGTCCTGTATTTATCACTATACCGTTGTATATAACTTGATGTTGCGAGAGGATAATATTCATGTAACTAGAGACATCTCTCCTTTTAATTATACATCAGAACGATGCCTTGTACACCACCCTAGTAAAAAGGTGATGATAAAGAATGAGCTAGAATATCCGTTTTGGCAAATTCAGACAAAAGCCAACCTGTTTACCATGGTTTCGGGCTTTTGGCTCTCATCAGTACAGGGACGGCTTCAATTTCATAACTTCCAACGAGAGGGGCTATGAAATTGGTAGAATTTACCAAACAGGTGTTGAAGCTGATGGAGTGGCAAGGGTGGATTTTCAGGCAAGAATACAAGAGTTGCGGGAGGATTAAGTGTTTTAATAGGGTGATGAACATAATGCATCTTTCTGATGCATAGGTAAAGGGATAGATGCCTCTCTAGGTACACAGTTTTATATCTATTTTATGAAACGCTAACCTTGACGTATGCACGAAGGTCTCCATCTATTCTTCCTTTCTTCCTGTGTCCTATGAAAGGGAAAGCCTTGATTTTACTTTATTGGCGATATTTTATGGGTCCATACATTGATTGGAGCTTTGAAGAAGGATCATAATGATAATCACAAGTTATCACACCTTCAAACACCTGAGAAAGTTCTCCCCTGAAAAAGTCTTCATGAAATCTGAACAAATCTCTTTCCGAATTTGCATTATTTCTCGTGTTAGGAGTTTTGGCACCCATTAGGAATAATGTTTGATATCCACAATATCATTAATAAGTTTAAGAATACCTTCTATAAACAGGGAAAGTTTTCCATTATTTGATAGGTCGCCATAAACTACCTAAATATATTATAGGAGAATGTTGTATCTTCCTGTGGTGAATCTGTATAAGACTGGTGGTCTTAATAAAGCTGTGTGTGCTATATATACTCTAGCCTGAACGCGGAGTGTGAAAAGTGAGTGATGTGGTGTTTGGTGTGTACACAGCCAACAGCCAGGACGACGATGATGTTCCTCTGACCGTGGGGACAGAGAGGTAGGTTTTTTGAACACATAGCTACTGTTTATCATTGCATGAAAAATGACCTCTGGGAAAACCCCAGAACTATAAGAGAAAAGCTGAGACAATGGAACCTAATGGAGATCGTTTAAATGACTTGAGGAATAAGCAACAACATCATTGTATGAACATGGATACTTATATAAAGCAATAACGCGCCATCTATATATAACGAATGAAGACATTGAGACGCGAATGTTTATATTCACAAATAAATCAAACTTCTACTGTCCTTACTGCGATGAAAAAATATTGGGAGGGCTTGGCTCACCAGTGGTGAACCCTCCTAGCGGTTTCACCAATTTAATCTACCAGACCGTTTCTTAAGAGTTCCAATACTGTATTGAATCATTTTGCTTTTATATGTTACACTGATTGATCGAATACAGTATTGGAACTCTAAAGAAGCGGCCTGGTAGATTCAATTGATGAAACCGCTGGGAGGGCTCACCACTGATGATTCAAGCCCTTCCAATATTTTTCATCGCAGTAAGGACAGTAGAAGTTTGATTTATTTGTGAAAAGAAACATTCGCGTCTCAATGTCTTCATTCATTATATTTATACTTATACAACACAAGTTTATTAATATTTCATTATGCTTAAAGAGGTTGATCAAGAAGCAGTTTTAACCCTTATAATTGATTGATATCTGCCCTTATATAATATCTAGCTGACATATGGGTTTGGATTTTTAGAATAATCAGTGGATCTTCATGTAATTATATTTGAAAAATATGCATATCCTGGTCACTCAATTGATCAGTTTCAAATGGAAAAGCGCCATCTATGGAATAAACTTAATTCAACGTTCAGTTGATATTTTTTTCCGGTAGATGTCACTCTTCCATCTAAATATTTCTCATCTGAGCAGTCAGGATATGTTTATTTTTCTTATCACTACCTGGTCTATATTCTATTCCTTTTAAAGACTTTTATTATTTAATATATTCATCCATTATTGAAATTAAAAATATGTTATAGCGAATGTACTCAGCTTCGTCCGGGTTTTATCCGGGTGAAAGTTTGACTAACGAATATTGTTTTAACAATGGTATCTTATCGGTAAAATTTTTAAATTAATTAATTTTGTGTCATTGTTATAAAACATTTTTCTATAATAAATATTTTTTAATTAGTTATTATTTTAATATTCTATAGGTTTTAAGAATAATCTATATTTTATTTGACCCCTATATGTTTGTCTATACATTTGCTTGTTAAATTAATAAATTTTATTAATAGTTATAAAAAGGAAAGAATGAAAGTGGTCTTTGAACCAAACTTATTCATATATGTATGCGGTGTGCGAAAATTAACCACTCATATGGCCATTTTTAGATGGCAGAGCGCCATCTAGTGGAACAAATATCAATTAAACGTTGATTTAAGTTTTCTCAAATATATTTTCCTAACACATTTTCTTAATAAATGAAAAATGCTATACAAGTACGCGTTTTGGGAGTCTCAGGCATCATCAAGCTGATGATGGACAACAGCGCGAAAGAGCATAGTTTACTTTTCTTGTTTGAAGGGAGAGGCAAAACTTTGAGAACTGTGTGTATTAGTAAATTATGTTACTTGAGGAACGAGTACGCCGTTTTGAGAGTTGATGGTAGATTTTCATGATCCTGAAAAAAAACACGATATTTTTCTATTAATATCATAATATTCCTATGAGGGCTAGGAAGGAGGAATTTCAGGTTTTTCTTTGGCTGCCAGCTCAAGACTTTCGCAGAAGAAATGATCAAGTTTTCTTAAGACAATTGACAATTAAAACAAATTTATTGATAACTCAGTCAATATTTACAAATTGAAGAAGAGATCACAAAAATAATTAGAGAAAATAAAAAGATAGCGAAAAGCGTGTTCGAACCAGGGACATCAGGTTCTAAAGTATAAAGCTTTCGCAGTTAGGATATTTTGCCTTATTGTATAGTAATTTGAAGAAGAATTATATTATTATTAATAATAATAAGTTTTCTTATAAGGTTCATAACAAAGTCGGCAGTTGTATAGACTGAATAAATCCTGAAGGAATTGGTTTATGCCTTTACCAATCTGGCAATATGACATGTTTTAATTAGTTCGAGACACCTTTTAGACATAGAGGGCCAATAATATTTATTTATTTAGTCGGGATGTCGTTATTGCAATTCCCAAATGGCCACAGAGTATATGGTATTTATTAGTAATATTTGTGCTTTGTGATAAAGCTGCCACGAATTTATGTTTAGATTCTTTTTATAGAGGAAGACATCTTCTTCCATGGAATTTTGAGTAAGGAAGCGCTTGCCTTGATTTCCCTTAAGGGTATTTCACAAATTTCAATGAATTCGTATTTCTAATCCTCTATCTTCCAGAAATCATATTTAAGGATCGGTTTCAGGCAATTTCTTTTGATACTCAGTCAGCATCTAAGAGTTTCTTCCCAGACTTGTATATCTCCACAAAGGCATACTTCTGAAATTTCAGTGTCCATCTCTCATTAGTTTATAAATAGGGTCATATATGATTTTTTTTAAAGAATAGATCAAGATGATCTGTTATAATTCTAAACTGCTCACCATAATGATAAGGCCGAAATTGGATATTTCCCAAACCACAGCTATACATTATTTCTCTGTGGTTGAAAAATTGAGTTATGTTTTGGTTAGAGTCTACTAATATACCACACTACCTTTTATTGTCTACCATTTTTTACACTAGGACTGCACCTAGTCTGACATTCGACCTATCTGTGCGAATACAGGAGGAAGCTGGAGGGTCAAATGTGCTAGGACAAGTGGGTTTAATAGAGCCATCTTCAAATCTGAAGATTGAAATAGATTCTCTTGTGCTTTATTCCATTGAAATGGGCATTATTTTCTTTTTTTTTTTTTTGTATATTAAGGAGATCATATAAGTTTTAAAGCCTTTAATAAATTTTCTGTTGTAAGAATAAAGTAAAAAAAAAAAATATTATTGCACCACTTTTACTTTCTTTGGTTTCGGGAAATATTTAATCGCTTCGATATTTCTAATTTGAGTCCATAAGGATAAAAATATGGTTTTAAAAAAGTAAATTATTAAAATTATCTAATCTGGTACACAAATAGTTTATTCTATGGAGTAAGCGACCTAGCCCTAGAAATTAAATATATTCGAAGAAATATTTCATATATACGCTAAATGAGGCATATTAACAAGAAATCTACCCTAAGTTCCGCTCTAACAAGTATTCAACTCTCACAATGAGATTTATTGCAGATTAATACTTTAAGGAATGTATTAACCCAATAATCCTACTCCTGTAAAAGAGAAAGCTTAAGTTCTGGGAAGGGTTGAACAAGCTCCAATGGGAAGCTCCCTAATGCATCCCAAGTATGTTCTGCTTGATCCAGGTTCATGGATCTGGCTTGTCAATTCATCCAATGTATGTCAATATTCTCACTTTCAATAAATTCACTGACTAGCATTATCATATTCGGACGAGATTTCGTATTCAATAAAAATAAACTGTGTTCAATGACACTCCTGAAATATTTCGCATACGGCTCAAAAAGTTCCTGTATCTTTAAGCATTCCATATTTATACTTTAAACAGGGAGACAGGTGTTCATATATCGGCCAGCTCAGACACTCCCCATAACGATCTCTTCAGGTTAGTGGAATGGAAGTTTGTCCCCAGACACAGACGTCGAGAATCACTATCTCGACTGATGCTTGACTCATCACTGAAGAATAAATGGACTTCCTGATCTTTGAGATCCAGGAGTTCACGAAATCAATTCAAGCAGCGTTCCTATGGCTGTGAGTAATGCATATCATTGGTCGTCTTTCTCAAAGACCATATATTCCTGGAGCCCTCGATAAATAATTCATCTTGACGCTATTGTTCCAGAGGCACATAAAGCTGAGTAGCTGCCACCGCGTTATTTCACTTCTCAGCCAGAATCAAATGGAATTCTTCTTGGGTCATGATGTCGTGATGGATCTGTTTCGTCCTTACTCTGGTCTTCTGGCTGTTGTTTCGGTTGAGCCATTTGGCGGATTCAGCCTTCTTATTTCCACTCAATCATATTACGGTATCAAGCTTGTAAAGTTGACAACCATCATGATGGGTGAAGTAGAATGCGTCTGCCTTTGTCATCAAGACTGGGAGCACTACTCAGTGGCAGGCCGACTTAGCTCCAAAATAAATGACCGCCTCTGACATGAGGAACAAACGCCATGTGCAGCCGCTCCTAACATGGAGTACAGACTCATCCTGTATTCCTGGATTAGGAGCCCTTACAGGGTGCTATCAGCCGGGCCAGCTGAGCCCAGGTTTTTTAGTGAGCTTGTTACTGCTCCCCTCCTCCTTTTTCATCCGGGCTTGGGACCGGCAAAGGCGGTATCAGCCTGATATTGGACTGTTTCCATTTTCCCAATAGCTCTCATCGTTAGACGTCTAATAGACGATTATGCTGAGTCATCACGTCAGATTTCATTTAAATTGCGCAAGAGTTTAAAACAGTTGTGTAAAAAAAAAACACATATAACTTTAAGTCCTATTTATTAAATTATTATAGAGAAAATGAACATAACAGAATATATTTTGCTAATGTTTGTTTATATTTTGGTCCTTATAATTTAATTAAATATAAGATTCTTTTTTTAAAGGTGTTATCGAACCTATTTTGAACACTGATACATTATTATTTTTCTCAAAATCTTCTGGAATTAGAATTTAAACAAACCAAATACACTTGAGGCGTTAACATTTCCTCAATTTCAAGATTAAGAGAAAAAATACTTTCTACGATTTTATCGACGAATTTTTAATGAATAATTAAAAAGTTGGGGGTCAATTTATATAGGGATGACTTCAAACTAATGTATTCTCTCGCCAGTAAATTTTATTATCTTTCTGCCTGCAGCTAGCGTGGAGATCCTCAAGGAGAATATCGTCATGCAATCTTGTATGGGTGACCAGCTGACCATATCCTTTTTGAACGTAGAAACTGATCTAACATCTCCAACAGAATATCTAGTAGGAGAGTCTACAAACGACTGTTTATCTGTCTACTGTGAAATTTTGTAAAGGTTTTGATGAGTACTCGATTTCTTTTATGAATATTTATACTATACCTCAACGGCATTGAATTGGTAGTTGAGTAGGTTTGTTAACAATGGTTGACTAGTCGTTCTGACGTCATCAATACATATTTTTACATCTTAAGATATTCCAAGACTCGAATTCTACGCCACAATTTAGCGATGTTCTTTGACGAAATTATCCCTTGTTGGGATGTCCAAATCCAGTTCACAAATAACTTTATTAGGTACAACTAAAAAAAACAACCCAGCTTATGAAAATTACAATGGATAATATGTACAGCTTCTTCACATCATCATCATCACATATCGCGTCTGATTTTATATTAATATAAAAAAGGAAAGACTAACAACAAATTACAAAAAATAAAACTAAAAGTTTCTATTTCATGATGATTTTTCTCAAATTTAAAAGTACCTTTTTCTGAAGCTATGGAAGCCAACAATATATAAATTTATATCCAGGTCTAATGTGTTAAAAACAACAATGAAACGACAATGGGAAACAATTTGTGCTTCAGGCTATGAGTTTAATTCCAACTGGGAACACCAAATCTTAATTAAACGTAGACCATTAAACACAAAATCCTTTCAAAAGGCCAATTACAATTAAACCTGTCAGACAATATATAGTAAAAAGAGAGAGAAAAAAGAAAGAAGAAAAAAATTTAGACTGCTAGCTATTTTACCCAAGGTAAAAAAAGCAGACCAATTCTCTTCCATTTTTTAAAAGTTAAATTTCAAAACATCTTCAAGAAATATTTTTTTATCCCTTTTAAGAAAAAAACGTTTTAGAATATTTGAAGCACTAACTAATTGACGTATTTTTAAATAGTTAAGACAAAAAAAGGTTAAGAAGTAAGGCAACATCTGTGATATATATGTATCGATTTTTTCTTATCTTAAATTTAATTTTGACCCGTGACTTTGAGCCTCGATAAAAAAAGGCATCCGCTTGTAAAATATAAATTCATTGAACACCGTGAGCCCAGATGGTAACTTTCTATAAAATATATTATCGTAATATTTAATACGTAGTAAACACATAAAATATTTAAAATATGCTATGTTATAGAAAAAATTCTATTATATACATTTTTTATATCTTTGATAGATATTCTCGATAAAAATATTCGAAATTTTATAAATAGATTTTATTATTAAATTTAGAAAATGTAGTAAAATGTGTTTATCGATTTTTTTTCTTTAATGCCTTTTACATTGATTATTTTATTGGATATTTTGAGTATATACACACAGGATAAAATCATTATTTTATACAATACCTTAATTTTTGCCTGGGTGTATGAATAGGTTTATATGTTTCGCGTTTGTCAATTAAGCTGAAAAGCTGTTCCTGAAGCAAAAAATTGTATAGAGCTACTAAAGCGTTTCTGAATAATTTATCTATAATCAAAATTTCCAGTTAATAAGAAATTTAGATATAAGCAAAAAGGACTAAACAATAATTGTGTCAGTCTAGTAGATTAAAATGACGAAACGGCTAGGAGGATATATCACTGATGAGCCAGGAACTATTTGTCTCATTGCAGTAAGACATTATATTTATAAAATAAATATCACTATTTTATTTCAATTTAAAGTGCTATGTCCCCGTAGGGACACTTGCGTTGTCATACATGTATGTCTTTACATTTGTCTATGTGATGATTTAAGACCATGGAATTGTTGTAAATAGTCTAGATATCTACTACCACATGTTCCACCCCATGACTGTATATAACTTCTTATGTACTGCCAATAGAAAGCCTCAACTAACATCAATCTGTACCGCGTAAGAATCTAATAAAGTATCGCAACTGTACAGATAGAAGGAATGGAGACTAACAGGAGAAAATTAGGGTTAAAACTAATCAGGCTTAGGACAGAAGTCGAAGCAAGGCCTAGCAAAAGAGGCTTAAAACTAGCCCAACTATAAATAATTTACAAGACAATATTTCCTGGGCAAGACCGGACGTATCTTGTGACCGCGGAAACCATAAAAGTCGAGTAACGCCCCGTATTTCCGGAACAAGACCGGACGTATCTTCCGTCAAAGGCAGTAGCAAAGACCAATCAGAAGACATCACCTAAATAGGTCAACCAATAGAAAAAGGTCATGTGACACCTTTCGACCAATGGGAAAGAAGACAGGTCTTGGTGTTAAATCGAGAAGCAAGAATTGTCAGTATACGCTTGGCTCTCAACAAGGTAACACTTGCTCTAAAGATCTCCCTCTCTCCTCATCCCATTCCTTCTTGACGTCAGACGCTTCTTAGTGGAATCTCTGTTTGTTTATTTCACCTTTGGCCCAGCTGTGTCGCCTTCCACCACGACTGCACGGTAGAGTTGACATCGAGGTTCGTCTAGCATCAGGTAACACTGGTCCCAGAGGTCCCAAGATATCACAGACTCCCCCGTCCCGAAGAGTCGACAGGATTGTGGACGCCAAGGTACAAGTAGGCAAATAGACCACTGTCTGTACAGAAAGATGGAACAGGGAAGAGAGGAGGATTCAAAGGAGCCCATGAAGACCGATACCGACTACGAAAGTGGAGAAAACACCACTTTTCCAAAGCTAGAAACCACCCTCGGTAGGACGCAGGAAATTGTCCCCAGCCAGGAAGACGTCACGCCCCCGCCGCCGGTATCAGATGTCCTGGGGAGGTTGACCAGGACGCGATATCAGCTCTCCTCGGCGACAGGACTTTCGCGAGATGTGGAGCTATCGCGTTACGATGGTTTGTACGAGGCGCAGAGCTACTTCACCAACTACGACGCCCAAGCAGATCGGGCCCAACTACAATACTCTACAAGACTGAGAAAGCCAGCAAACCTCCTGCAAGCGCCCCTCCGAGTTACCAACACGCGAGCGTATGTTACCTGCTCCCCCGACCATCTCTAAACCACGAGCCCAGCGCAAACAATGAACTCTGACTGTCCCAAAGATCCTCCAACTATGGCACCAAACCAGGACTGTCCCGACATACAAGACAACACAACAGTAGGTTCCTACTTCTATAATTTTTGTTGAACAATTGCTCGTTCGAGCTGAACTGTCCAATAATGTAAACCTACTCTACTACTTTATACAGGAGCATCTATCGCTATAATTATGAAGAATACTTTTAAAATAATAGAAATCAGTTTATAAAAGAAAAATACCTGTCCATCCATTTAACTTAACTATTAATGCCATAGCTAACAATATTTTTACCATGGATTATATCTTTTTGATCTTAAAAATAGTTAACATATAGCAAAATCTAAAATTCCATATCATCGATACACCCTTGCCTTTTATCATATTATCCCTTAACTCCATAAAACGATTTCTACTAATTATAAACTGTTCTCAGCTACTCCTGTATCAAGATAATGTCCCTCTACCAACTACATTGTACAAACTCACCTCATGTAAGCAACACGTGTCCCATAGACAGATTAATACAACTGTCCCATTTACTAAATTTTCCCCTCCTGGAACGGGTTGCTCACACGTGGTGAACTCCAACACTCTTATTTAATCTTATTGTAATGTTCCTAATCCCATTTTCAACGCCCCTATGTCCTTTTCTTTCATATCTTTGGACAGAAGTAACTTAAATCACAGCCTTCCAAAACTATTCCAATCGTTAAAGTCCAAAATAGCTACACTCTCACGTACCTTCCTTTTACACGCATAATTAAATATCGACAAATCACTCTCAACAAAATAAACAACAACCCTTTATCGGTTAGAATAGATCGCCGTGTTTCTCCTGCACACACAGAATAAATGCCGCTTTAGGAAGAATCACGTTTTCACCTAAACGTGGCGCAGGGAACAAAAAATCGACAACATTAGGACTCAGTGAGTTTCACAGTTAGAAACAATGTGATCCACGAGTCACGCCAAACATAAAACAAATTCGATAAGTTAGAAAAACTTAGGCCAACAAGAACAAAGATATCAATCGAGGACAATTTAAAGCTCTCTCCACCCATCCTAAAAAACAGGAACATTACATTTGGCCTACAACTTTCCATTCTTTCACGATATATAATTTCTATGTATAATCTTACTTACTCTTCTTTCTCGATGAACATTTTTTTTAAATTTTCATCTTAATATCTTGTATATAATCATTATATAGCTCTTATATTTTTTTTTTAGGTCAACCAATCAGTTTAGATTATTGTCATTTTATTTTATTTTTCTTTACCAAAACTTATTTACTTTTGCTTTATGACTCTATTCTATAATCAACTTTATATTTTATCTTTCATATCTAATAATCTCAAGTTTATATTTCATGTTTATATCACTAATTTGCCTTTTGTCATTTTATATTTTTTCTCACTTTATAAATTAGATGTTATTTACATTGTTTCATCTTCCACTACCATGTCAATGCTATCGAGTATATTATTGCTCATTATTAATTTTCATTTAATATTTTCACTTTCTATTACCCCTTATATACTGCTGTAGTGTGTTAATCTTTGTATCATATCATCACTATTTTTACTTTTTTTAAAGATTACTTTGCATTTAACTTCGCAATTCTATTTTCGATTTTTTAAATCCGTTAACGCTATATGCAAAGCCTTAATTTCGCAATTTCACATCTCAATGATATATTCTTTTATAATCAAACTAAAAATCATGATCTAAAAACAGGGCAATCTTCAATAACCTCTTAAACAACCACTTTAAAGGTTACTTCTTAATAAATACTAACCCTTTTCCGCAGGAACTTTTAACTCCTTCGCAGGCTAGACTTGACCTACTTTGATTTCGTAATTAACAATCTTGACACACCGTCCCCCAGATTTACCTATCCCTACTTCTGGCTTGGATACGTGCAAATTGTATTTTTTTTATATATTCCAGGGCACTCTCATGCCACACGCTGGCACATCTTTTTTTTTATTTTACTCTTTTTCTCGCTAAGCCCCTGACGACTCTAATTAAAACTTTGATTTCTGGTCACTGATCTTCGCCCTCTTTATCCTGCATGCGTACGTCTTAACGACTAATTACTAAAACCCATAACAATCACCCTTATCTTACTATTCGATTGTGGTACTGTAACTTTATTCGGTCCTTAAATTTACATGTGAAACATGGCCTAGGTTTTCCGCGCCGTGCACATTAAATGGTTTGGGACTTGAGTCAAAGTGACATTGCCTCAACCAAGTAATAACTAACTCCTCAACCCTTTCTAACGCCCATCACGAAGAGATCATGATTTTCCCATCAAATCATTTTTATTTTTACCTATCGTCATTATATGCTCTCTATTAATTCTTTTATTCCTATTTTTGTTTTACTTGTATGTTTAATATTAGTTGTTTATGCTTTATTACCTCTTATGGATATACAGAAATCAACCCCATGTTATATACCAACTCATTTCAATTAATTTTTTAAAAATTACTTCCTTAATAACAGTCTTCCTATTCCGCTCTCTTAAATCCCTCCATATGAACCCTCTCACATCCGGGGCCATCTGTGATGATTTAAGACCATGGAATTGTTGTAAATAGTCTAGATATCTACTACCACATGTTCCACCCCATGACTGTATATAACTTCTTATGTACTGCCAATAGAAAGCCTCAACTAACATCAATCTGTACCGCGTAAGAATCTAATAAAGTATCGCAACTGTACAGATAGAAGGAATGGAGACTAACAGGAGAAAATTAGGGTTAAAACTAATCAGGCTTAGGACAGAAGTCGAAGCAAGGCCTAGCAAAAGAGGCTTAAAACTAGCCCAACTATAAATAATTTACAAGACAATATTTCCTGGGCAAGACCGGACGTATCTTGTGACCGCGGAAACCATAAAAGTCGAGTAACGCCCCGTATTTCCGGAACAAGACCGGACGTATCTTCCGTCAAAGGCAGTAGCAAAGACCAATCAGAAGACATCACCTAAATAGGTCAACCAATAGAAAAAGGTCATGTGACACCTTTCGACCAATGGGAAAGAAGACAGGTCTTGGTGTTAAATCGAGAAGCAAGAATTGTCAGTATACGCTTGGCTCTCAACAAGGTAACACTTGCTCTAAAGATCTCCCTCTCTCCTCATCCCATTCCTTCTTGACGTCAGACGCTTCTTAGTGGAATCTCTGTTTGTTTATTTCACCTTTGGCCCAGCTGTGTCGCCTTCCACCACGACTGCACGGTAGAGTTGACATCGAGGTTCGTCTAGCATCAGGTAACACTGGTCCCAGAGGTCCCAAGATATCACATCTATACATATATATACAATAATTTTAGGCCATGAAGAATAGTCAAATAATGTTAACAAGGAGAAAGAGAGAAAAAAAACGATAACAGAGAACTGTGTACAAGTCTCTGGAAAAATATCTACACATCATTTAAAATAAATTATCAGTTTCTCAAAAGATATTTGTTACATTATAATTTAAAATATATCTGCAAAAGGTATTAAATTTAATATACACGTCTTTACTGGAAATGAAAAAGAATCTCTATGTATAGTTTATATTTCTATATTTTATAATTATATATTAAGAAAAAGGCATCTCCTTATCGTGCAACTGAAAGTTGCTGATGGCTTGCGCCATCTATCGGAATAAATATCAACTATTCTCGTTGATTTTTAATTATTCCAGAATTGGCAAAATACCCATTCTTGATTAATCAAGAAAATCTAACAACGGACGCTGTTGAAACTGGTTTGCATAGTTTTTTTGCATAGTTTTTGCATGGTTTTTTGCATAGTTTTTTGTATAAGTTTTTTGCATGTTTTTTGCGTGTTTTTCGTTTTAGAAAGATTCATTTGTTTAGGTTTGATTTTTGTAGTTTTTATGTGGTTTGGTCACGTGCTGGGGATCCTATATAAAGGGAAAGGCGCGCGGAGAGAAGGGGAGTCTGCAGATTAGGAGAGCGATTCAAGGAGCTCGAGCTCAAGAAGAAAGGCACGAGAGGTTCATTGGAACCCAGAAGATAAGGCCTGAAGCTCAAGAAGAAAGGCACGAGAGGTTCATTGGAACCCAGAAGATAAGGCCTGGAGCTCAAGAAGAAAGGCACGAGAGGTTCATTGGAACCCAGAAGATAAGGCCTGAAGCTCAAGACGAAAGGCACGAGAGGTTCATTGGAACCCAGAAGATAAGGCCTGAAGCTCAAGAATAAAGGCACGAGAGGTTCATTGGAACCCAGAAGATAAGGCCTGAAGCTCAAGAAGAAAGGCAAGAGAGGTTCATTGGAACCCAGAAGATAAGGCCTGAAGCTCGAGAAGAAAGGCACGAGAGGTTCATTGGAACCCAGAAGATAAGGCCTGGAGCTCAAGAAGAAAGGCACGAGAGGTTCATTGGAACCCAGAAGATAAGGCCTGAAGTTCAAGAAGAAAGGCACGAGAGGTTCATTGGAACCCAGAAGATAAGGCCGGAAGCTCAAGAAGAAAGGCACGAGAGGTTCAAGAAGCCTAAAGATAAAGGGGTTACAGAAGCCTAAAGATAAAGAAGTTGAGGTCAAGAGTCAAGGAGGCTATCTCACAGGGACAGGTGGCCAGGAAAGCTGTTTCCCAACGGGGTAAAGGTAACCTCTAGTCGAGGTCAATCGTCATATGTGAATAAACATCATATTCATGATTAAAGGCGTTTGTTCATTTCTTCCGGTTCACCACCTGCCTATCGCTACCTCAAAATTTTGATTTCTTAGAAGGATTTATTTTTTACATTTTTTGTTAGTTTTAACATTTGGTGAGCGGGACGCGATAGGCTTGGTGGTGAAATGGAGGAATTGAGCGAAATAAGAAAAGTTGCCAGAGGTAAATTTACTGAGCAGGTCAATAGTTTAAATGCAGAGTTAAAGGATCCTTCCATTAATAAAAATGGGATATATGCAAAATATGATAGGTTGGAATCTCTCCATTTGGAACTGGTGGCATTAAATGAACAATGCCAGGGAATTTTATTGGCCCAAGAGGCTATTACCCATGATGAGATAAATAAGGAATTTGAGGATTGTGAGATCTATATAATGGAAAGATATAATTTAGAGTATAGGATTCGCGTAATGCGTGAGCGGGAAAAAGATGCTCTTTCTGCTAATGGTAAAAAATAAAGTTGAATTTAAAGAGGCAAATGTCAGGGAAGACAGGGTCTCCAGTGTAAAGGAAGACAGGGTCTCCAGTGTAAAGGAAGACAGGGTCTCCAGTGTAAAGGAAGACAGGGCCTCCAGTGTAAAGGAAGACAGGGTCTCCAGTGTAAAGGAAGACAGGGTCTCCAGTGTAAAGGAAGACAGGGTCTCCAGTGTAAAGGAAGACAGGGTCTCCAGTGTAAAGGAAGACAGGGTCTCAAGTATAAAGGAAGACAGGGTCTCCTGTGTAAAGGAAGACAGAGGCTCCAGTGTAAAGGAAGACAGAGTATCAAGTATAAAGGAAGACAAAGTCTCAAGTGATGAATATATATTAGAAGTGGACTTTAATAAGGAAGAGTTGGAGCAAGAAAAAATGCTAATGAAAAATATTAAGAGGCAAATTTAAAGAATAAGGAAGATTCTGAAGCTGAATCCAAAGGCGATAGAATAAGGGATTCGGAAGCTGAAACCAAGGGTAATGGAGTAAAGGATTCTGGAACTGCAATTAAAGGTTATGAATCGGTGAACAATTCTAGAGCGTTAGCTGAAGGTGCTGATCAAGTGGGGATTTCAGATGAAGAAACTAAATCGATTGATGATAATAAGGAAAGAGTTGTCAAAGTTCAAGCATCGAGGAAATTGGTGGAGGCAAGACCAACTGGAAATACGGAATCTAAAATAAAGGATAATTATGAAGGAAAGCTAGATGCAGATCAAGGTACTGATTCAAAGGTGGCAGAAGAAAAGCTAGATGCAGAACAAGGTACTGATTCAAAGGTGGCAGAAGAAAAGCTAGATGCAGAACAAGGTACTGATTCAAAGGTGGAAGAAAAGATTATTGATACAAAGGATTGGTTGAATGAAGGGTTCATCGAAGGAGTTAATGAAAATCCACCTGAAGTAAAAGGACACTATTTGCCCCGTCACTTTTTGTTTAAGAGTGAATCCGAAACGACGCCTATACGGCCAGTGTTTGACGACGCTTCCTGTCGAGGACACAATGGACTAACCTTGAAACGATATTTAAGGAGGGGACCCATTCTACTGAGAAGAATCCCGGAAATAAGGATAAAATTTCGGGAGAATAAGTTCGGAGTTTTGGCCGACATGAGAAGATATTTCCGGTTGATGGCCATCAAGGAGAATGATTGGGACTACCTCAGATTTCTTTGGAAGAAGAGGATGGACGCCTATGGGGCAATCTCCGCTGGTGGCGGGAAGAACTGGTAGAGCTGTCTCCCGAGTAACAGGTGGCGGGAAGACCTGGTAGAGCTGTCTCCCGAGTAGCTATCTCCCAAGTAACAGGTGGCCAGGGATAGTTCCCGAGGTTTATAAAACCAGATATGGTGGAGAGATTAAGAGATCTGAAAAATATATCTCTGGATAATGTGGCCATTGTATAAAATTAATTTTGACAATAATAATTGTCAAAATTTGGTGGGAGGATGTTGAAACTGGTTTGCATAGTTTTTTTGCATAGTTTTTGCATGGTTTTTTGCATAGTTTTTTGTATAAGTTTTTTGCATGTTTTTTTTGCGTGTTTTTCGTTTTAGAAAGATTCATTTGTTTAGGTTTGATTTTTGTAGTTTTTTATGTGGTTTGGTCACGTGCTGGGGATCCTATATAAAGGGAAATGCGCGCGGAGAGAAGGGGAGTCTGCAGATTAGGAGAGCGAATCAAGGAGCTCGAGCTCAAGAAGAAAGGCACGAGAGGTTCATTGGAACCCAGAAGATAAGGCCTGGAATTCAAGAAGAAAGGCACGAGAGGTTCATTGGAACCCAGAAGATAAGGCCTGAAGCTCAAGAAGAAAGGCACGAGAGGTTCATTGGAACCCAGAAGATAAGGCCTGAGCTCAAGAAGAAAGGCACGAGAGGTTCATTGGAACCCAGAAGATAAGGCCTGAAGCTCAATAAGAAAGGCACGAGAGGTTCATTGGAACCCAGAAGATAAGGCCTGGAGCTCAAGAAGAAAGGCACGAGAGGTTCATTGGAACCCAGAAGATAAGGCCTGAAGCTCAAGAAGAAAGGCACGAGAGGTTCATTGGAACCCAGAAGATAAGGCCTGGAGCTCAAGAAGAAAGGCACGAGAGGTTAATTGGAACCCAGAAGATAAGGCCTGAAGCTCAAGAAGAAAGGGACGAGAGGTTCATTGGAACCCAGAAGATAAGGCCTGAAGCTCAAGAAGAAAGGCACGAGAGGTTCATTGGAACCCAGAAGATAAGGCCTGAAGCTCAAGAAGAAAGGCAAGAGAGGTTCATTGGAACCCAGAAGATAAGGCCTGAAGCTCAAGAAGAAAGGCACGAGAGGTTCATTGGAACCCAGAAGATAAGGCCTGGAGCTCAAGAAGAAAGGCACGAGAGGTTCATTGGAACCCAGAAGATAAGGCCTGAAGCTCAAGAAGAAAGGCACGAGAGGTTCATTGGAACCCAGAAGATAAGGCCTGAAGCTCAAGAAGAAAGGCACGAGAGGTTCATTGGAACCCAGAAGATAAGGCCTGAAGCTCAAGAAGAAAGGCACGAGAGGTTCATTGGAACCCAGAAGATAAGGCCGGAAGCTCAAGAAGAAAGGCACGAGAGGTTCAAGAAGCCTAAAGATAAAGGGGTTACAGAAGCCTAAAGATAAAGAAGTTGAGGTCAAGAGTCAAGGAGGCTATCTCACAGGGACAGGTGGCCAGGAAAGCTGTTTCCCAACGGGGTAAAGGTAACCTCTAGTCGAGGTCAATCGTCATATGTGAATAAACATCATATTCATGATTAAAGGCGTTTGTTCATTTCCCCCGGTTCACCACCTGCCTATCGCTACCTCAAAATTTTGATTTCTTTAGAAGGATTTATTTTTACATTTTTTGTTAGTTTTAACAGACGCGTTTCGGGCTGTTGTCCCTCATCAGCGTGGTGCAAGCTGTACCTCAACGACCAAAGAATTGGTCATTAAGGCATCCTGAAAAATTATGAAACGGGTACTTAAGGCCAGAATCGCGTGAGAACGCTACACAATGTGAAAAAATAGTACAAATGTGATATTGTACTTGGATAAGGTGCATAAAGCCATCAGAAACCTTCAGTTGCACGATAAGGAGATACTTTTTTCTTAATTTATGCACCTTATCCCAGTACAATATCACATTTGTACTATTTTTTCACATAATTATATATTTGTAATCTATGTAAAAATCTTCAGTTAAGAATTATATATTTTAAAAAATCAACAAGCAATTCAGGGCCAGGTTTCTTTAACTATTTTATGACTCTAGCTTTCGGGCAAATATGCCCTTCAACAGGTGAACTAGAAGTTTAAAACTTCCAGCTAACTATATAATTAAAGTACGAAGAAACTTGGTTCTGGATTTCTTGTTGATTTTGTTAAATTGTAAAAGCAGAAATGAACATTTATCATTATTGGGTTAGTGTGATACTCCTGTTGAAGGACTGACAAGTCCGAAAACTTGAAAATAAAAGGTTTGCACAAGAAACTTAGCCTTGAAAGCTTTATTTATTTTATTATGAACATGTATTAAGAATTATATAGTAGATAATTTGACCGAATCAACAGAAATACAACGATCGAATGAATAAATAAACTTACAAGACAGTAAGAAAGAATAATGCTATGAAACAAATCTAGGGATTCGGCCAAAAATGTGCGATATGTCGAAAAGGATTCTAAACTTTATATGGAAATATCATCAAATATAAGAAAAATACGATTTGTTTTTATAAAAGCTCGAAAATAAAAAGTTGCACAAGAAACTTAACTCTGGAACCTTTATTTATTTTATAATTAAAAGATCGAAAATACTTTGGCAATAGGTTTCTTTATTTCTCCGCGATCTTTCGAGATGTCGATCTTTAACGGGCGAAATTACAACTGAGAGTGAGCTCATTTAAGAGCGAAAATAAAAAAATAAAATGGCATATCCTGACCAGGAGCACATCTGCTTTACAGAAGGCAGAGCGCCATCTGATGGAACAGAAATCAACTAAACATTGATTTAGCCTGTTCCGTGATATTTGGCCAACCCAAAAGCCATCCACGAACGCGTTTCGCGCTTTTTGGCGCTCGTCAGCGAGATGGCGCTCTGCCTTCTGTAAAGCGCATGTGCTCCTGGTCAGGATATGCCATTTTTATTTTTGATTTCAACCCCTGATCTTTTTATCTTTTATCTTTTTCTTTCGTTTTTTCATGTGTTAAGCGTATTTACGCAAGTTTGGCCTTAAATACCCGTTTCTTGGTTTTTCAAGAAGCTACTAGGACCAAAACATATTTTTGGTCGCAGTGGTACAGCCTACTCCACGCTGACGAGCGCCAAAAAGCGCGAAATGCGTTCGTGGAAGGCTTTTCTTGATTTATCAAGATATTAGGTTGGCCAAATATCGGGGAGAAGGCTAAATCAATGTTTAATTGATTTCTGTTCCACCAGATGGCGCTCTGCCTTCTGTAAAGCACATGTGCTCCTGGTCAGGATATGTCATTTTTATTTTTAATTATGAATATGTCTTTCTGCCCCTTCAAATTCCAAATTATTTCTAACGCTCCTTCCTGTAATGGGAATAAGTCATAATGAAAATCCATCAGTTCTTAATCAACCCAATGTTGAGCCAGATTAGTCTCGAGATTGCTCTTCTATTGCCAAACACACATTACATGGTTTGAATTTCTTTCGGGAATTGCACAAAGGTTGTACTTCCTCACCTTAGAGTGTCTTGATTTGAGAGGAAGGCGTAACTCTGTTTATAGTTGGCGAAGGGGGCAATCCCTCAGGGGGCCGCACCACAGCGAAGGTTCACGCGTACTCCTGACGAAAACCGTAGCTCTTAAAAGATGGGCTTTCTTTTTTTCAAACTGCCAATCCTCGCGTAAAAGCAGGAGAATATAATTAGCGTACGTCAGGACGTTCCACCTACCTATAATTCTCTCCAGTTGGCGCAGTATGGGACCAGTGAAAATTTAGAAGAGGTTCGCACTTTAAACACAAACCTGCCAAAGCCTCTCCGTATTCTTATTGAGCGGGAAATTTCCACCGATCTTAATGGTAACAACGGCCTCCAAGAAGGACGGAGGCAGGCCGATGGAACACAGCTGGGTGGCTAGGAACTCTCGGTCCACGTTGTTAAAGTGCAGCTCGGTGGAAAACACTTCCAGCAGCGAAATTGTTCTTCAAGCCAGGACCACTTCGTCAGACATGCACGCGATGCTTCAAGAAGTACATATTCCTGAGACTGCGTGCGTCTAATATTCCGGAACATTAGCTGGGAAGTGGCGAGAAGACGACCCAGGAGATCGTCGTTGAAATTCGCAGTCGGTAGATATATGATCCGGCTCTCGCTTAGCCTCAGACCATCGAGCGCTTTGAGACGAAATGACGATGTCTCTATTCGAGGATTCCGAAAGAGCCCCGCGAAGCTTTGATTCAACGATAACCTGATGTATGGCTCCTCCTCCGTAGTCCTCGACGCCCTTGAAAAGCTCGCAGGGCACGCTGTCTTAACCAACCGCTCTTTCTTGTGGCAGGTGGCGTCCACCTCACTCAAGGAGATATCTGTTCGATGAAGCGGGTCACTGTTCTCCAGCGTAATTTTTTCTGTAGTTCTCCCTGAAAACCCTGGGAAGACTCCTCCAGGCTGCAGATAGAACTGTTGAAGCAATCTCTGAAAGTGTTGAAGCCTTAGATCCTTTCTTTCGACGAGGTTCCCTTGAACATCGAAGACGGTTGTCGGTCTCACAATATGTACGAGTAGTTGGACGCATAAGGTACGCCCAAGCTCTGGCAGCGAAGGGTAGTCGACTTCTATGATCAAGGCCTCGAGCATGGAGAGCATAAAACGACTTTCTCTGGTGATGTAATCGCCTTAAACGCAGGGAATGGAGAGGCACTTGATGTCTTAGTCTAGGTCTCGCTTCAATTTCTACATTCTCTCCATAGATCTCCAAAAAGTATGTCGCCGATTTCTGCGATGGTTTGTCAGAAAGCACTTCACTTCTTTCGAAGAATTGCGTTTATCGAAGAAGTACGAAGACAGATGGCGCAGATAGTGAAGGGTCTTCCTCGTGTGAAGAAGGATGGCACGATGGTCCGAGGAGCGGTACTTGAAGGTCCAGTAACAGATGACGCGTCTGGAGAGCCTTGATGACATTAGGATTCGATCCAAACAGACGGTATCTACCCGATTTTCGAAACCGGCAACTCTCGTAGGCAGTTGTGCGGCAACGAATATGGTGGCTGTGCTGACAAGGTGGATCTGGAAGCTCAGCGAAGGCTTCCACTGCTCCAGATCCTATGTCGCTCGAAGACTCCGCAGAGAGTATTGGGCTTGTTGCTGCCTACTAATGCGAACCGGCAACAATGAACCAGACCAGCCGTCGTGTAGGAGTCAGATGCTCAATGGGGCAAAGAAATTGGCATTCGGCCATGACAAGAAGAGCCAGGATGAGTCTCGGAGAATAACCCGAGGTCTAACTCAAGGATAACCGTAGCAGCCTTGAATAGGTATTTTCAACGATGCCACAGGAATCGCTCTCGGCGAGCCAAGAGCGTGTTATGGCCTCCACGCAGTGCTGACTGAACGCCCTTGAGACCCAGCAGCCAGAGCTGTGTGCTGACGTCGGGAAGTCCCATGCCACCCAGGAAGATCAGACTCACCATGACGCTACTGGGAAGCCATGCAGTTAGTTCGAACACTCCGACAAATCGCACCAATCTTGCCTGCAGGCTTCCGATGGTAGTTTGACTGGGCAGGTAAGCCTGGAGATGGTATAATATGAGCGAGAGCACCAGGCTATTGGCCGTCTTTGCTTGACTCGAAAGCAAATCCGTGGGAAAAGGGAGACCACCTGGCAATGACCCGTTCTAGTAACTTCCAAAGGTGTTTTAGGCTTGGCCGAAGGTCCCATTCGTTAATTCACGATTACTCCCAAGAAGGTGATTTTCTCCTTGCCACAGCAGATACCAACGAGGAGTCGGTACGGTTCCTCTCTCTCTTCCGCACCAATAGACATTGTTCTTGCCAAGGTTCGCCTCTATGCCTGACTACGCCTAAAGTCCTCAAAGATCTTCTTGATGAGATCCAGCTGTTCATCTTCGCATATATGTAGGACGATATCGTAGCCGTACGCTAGGACACTATCCCGGCCGAGCAACTGCTCCAGGCAAAGCAATAGGAACGCCGGGGAGATGGTGAAAAACGCGTGAAAAATTTTGTCTCACTCCTTTGAGCAGGCGGAACAGAGGAATTTCCTCTGCGCCATCAATCATCGCCGTCGCCTCAGCCCCAACGGAGAGAAGGAGTAACCACCCCTCGAAAACTGAAGGCAGACCGATGGAGAGAGGAATACCAGGAAGCTTCTTTCTAGAGTGTCTAGCGCGGATTTCAAGTCGGCGGCGATATCTTCCAACAAGGGTTTTTTTCTTTTCAAATAGAAGCAACTTCGTCAGAGACGCCGCCTGTTTTCTGATTGATGTTCGACCTGAAGCAGCAAAGCTCCAACATCCCGGAACGATGTATCGTAAGTCGCAGGCGCCAGTAGAGGACCCTGCTGAGAACTCGGTAGACGTCGCTGGAAAGGAAAGAGGTGGAAGACCGGTTATATTCAGACCACCGTGCGATTTGGTACATTTTACTTCTCTTAAAA
This sequence comes from Cordylochernes scorpioides, assembly GCA_030710605.1. Taxonomy (NCBI): domain Eukaryota; kingdom Metazoa; phylum Arthropoda; class Arachnida; order Pseudoscorpiones; family Chernetidae; genus Cordylochernes; species Cordylochernes scorpioides. The sequence continues at coordinate 120,295,878 of CP092864.1, forward strand.
AATAGTTGCAGTAACACGCATAGCTATGACGCCTCGAAGATTCGACGGAGAGCAGTTGCGAAGAAATCTTCGAAACCCCGGATCACTCGTAGGTCAGGCCATCCCAGACGGCCGCTTTCTCTGTTGGAAAGCGGCCAATGGCAGCAGCGATATCCTATTCACCGATTATCGTATGCTTGATAGCGACCCTTGGTGGAGAACCCATGCAGGAAGTCATTGATATCCTCCGGAGAGCACGAAGGCCAGGTAAAGCGCTCCTTTAGATTAGGCCGAGTCTCTCACAGCTGGTCTCGCAATAACTCGTCATACTCTATGGTACGTAGTTGTTAACGACGTTCCTCTGCAACGAATTCGAAGAGCGCGCCCGAAAGAACAGCCAAAGTTAATAGACACATCATATAGCCTGGCTTTAACCAACCTTCTCTCTTTCGAAATGTAGTCACAGTCTTTATTGCGCAGGTCGTGAAGAGACTTGATGGCGGAGGACATAAACACCTTGATATGTTCCAATCTCTTCCTGATCACATATCCTCGATATTTTCTAAGACCTCGTCGAGGAAAATCTCCCTTGTCCTAATGAACAGCTTTGATCAGAGAATGCTAGCGATTCATGTTCGACGAGGTTCTGGGACCTTGTCGATTTGGAGGAGGGCTACACGGTTTTCTGAGCTTTCGTAGTGTAGGCTCTAGTATCGGGTGACGCGGTTGGAGAGGCTTGATGGAAGTAGCACCCTATCCAGTCTACCTGCATCCAGCTTGTTCATCAACTGGAGATCCTCAGTGGTAGGTGCGCGGTGATGGATGCGGCGTATAAAAGGTCGGCCAGATCCTAGAGCTCTACAAGGGATTCCGACAGAATCGGAACGACATGTCACTGTAAACTATATTTTCCTATTTATCAGACAGCCCCGCGATTGTCAGTGAATGGAGACAAGATATTTTGATTTAGCTGTGATCAACATATTATATTTTAACAGAAAGATAAAATCTTAATCTAGCAAATAATTATATTTTTTTGGTGAAAATACGACTGTAGGACAAACTCTAAAAAGATTAGCTTTTAACTGATCGAAATATCAGTGTTGACGACTCTGAGAATATATTAACCAATATAAATACACAAAGAGTGTTAAATGTCGTATTATATTTGTTGTGTATAAACAATGTTGTACATAGGAAAGTTTCATATAGATATACCAAACCTGATGTAACTTCAAAATGGCGTTCAATAAAGATTCCACAGGAAAAAAAAGGCGCGGCACCCAGTAAGGTCGAATGGCAGATCATTGACATTGTCCAAGAAGCTAAGAGAACATAAAAATTGGGCAGGCTAGTCTTTGATTGGACATGGACACCTAAATAAGTCGCCATACTGCCACATTAACCAGCGATCCCAGAACTCTCATAGTCCACCTCACCTCCCTGAGTGTAGCCCCCTATGAACCGAGGTAACCATGTTCCCATGCGTGTGGTCTTCATTTATCTTCAGGCTAGTGCGCTCCCACTCTGGCCCATGACTACATGTTGAATGAAGAGCTCGTTTCAACGATGTCGGCTTCACGCATTACAATAAATATATATAAAACAAACAATATATAAATGGGGATGGTGGAAACACTACCGACAACTAGATTCCACGCTCGAATCCTGCATTGAACTCTTTGAAGAGAATGTTTCGATAGCCTCTGAGCCTAGAATAACTCCAATCGCAATAGGACGTGTCGGTAGCCAAACATCTCTGACACCTGTGAAGTACAAAAAGTCTAACTGCCCTCAATATGTTTAGATATGTACTCGATTGTACTCCATGTTAGGAGCGGCTGCACATGGCGTCTGTTCCTCATGTCAGTGGCGGCCATTTCTTTTGGAGCTAAGTCGGCCTGCCACTGAGTAGTGCTCCCAGTCTTAATGACAAAGGCATTCTACTTCACCCAGTCATTATGGTTTTCAAATCTCCCCGCTATGCTGCATCAGCCGTCGCGCAGGCTCTACTGGCTTGATATCCTAATATTGTAGCGAAGTGAAATTGCTGGCTCAGCAACCCTGGAGCTGACGTCACGTTCCGGTGGAGGTTACCCCCGCGAGGCCGCGTGGCCACGAGACTTTTATTCTTTGCTCTCTCTCCTTTGTTTACTATTTTAAATATGGCTATTTCTAGATATCACTTAATTATAATTAATTAATTCATTCATATTTATCGTTTGTTCTTCTTTTGATCTCGGTTTGTTTGGTTAATAAAATAACGTTCTTCGTTTGTGGATCACCGACTCTACCTTTCTGCTACGCTACAACTGTGGAGACGCTGGATCGTCAAGACCGATATCCCTTCAGACATAAAAGAAGGACTGAAACTGTTAAACAAGAAGATAGTGTAGAGCTCAAGGAGATGACCGTGAATATAGAGGAAGCTACCCAGGTGGGCAATTATTTTGTTCAGCACCTACCAAGGAATCCTTCCATGTTCTCCGGGGAGGATGGTGAGGATCCCCTTACCTGGTTAAAAGGTTACAAACGTGTGGCGAAGCATAATCATTGGGACGAAACCCTCTGTCTTGCCAATGTCTACTTTTACCTGAATGGAACTGCCCTCAAATGGTTTGAGAATAATGAGGAGACCATCCGGAATTGGGAAGAGTTTATTACTCAATTGGAGAGTGTATTTGGGAAAAGTGAGAGTCTGCGGCTGCTTGCCGAGAAAAAACTTAAAATCCGGGCTCAGCTAAAGGTTGAAAGCACCGAGTTCTATATACAAGACGTCCTACGACTCTGCAAAGAGGTGGATCTCCAAATGAGCGAGGGGGATAAAATCTCCCACCTCATGAAAGGAATAGTGGAAGAACTTTATCAGGCGCTTCTTCCAAGAGACATAAACAATACGGATCAATTTGTGTCTGAGTGCCGCCGCATTGAAGCGCTTCATCGTCGGCGTGTGACCCCCGCCAAGTACGAACGCTTGCCCAATGTAGCATCCCTTGATGTCTGCGATGATAATACAGATTTGTCATCCATGATTAGACAAATTGTCCGCGAGGAGGTGCAACGGGCCTTGGCCGCTCCTCGTGAAGAACCAAGAATCGCCACCATTGAAGATATGGTGAGGGAAGAAATTGATAAAACCCTCGCTCCAATATCAAATCCTTCCAGAGGCTCCCCTCAATATCAAACTTATACGCCGTCACCAATCGCTAGAAGAGAGACGGCCGCACCCCAAACTCCCCGTCCCAGAGCTCGGTACCCGAAACAGGGAGAAAGACTGGACACAAATGAATGGCAGACCACTGAGGGAAGACCAATTTGCTTCCATTGCGGACGCCCTGGCCATGTCGCCCGTTACTGCCGTGACAGAAGGAGACAGAATGACGAAAGAGAAAACGGATATTCCCAAAGGAGGCAAGAACCAATTTTCTTCTATGGACCCCGTTCCAAATTCCCGGCGCTCAATGACGACGAGCCAAGAGATAATTTTAGACGTTACCGAAGCCCTTCCCCATACCCTGGCCGAAACGGACAACATTCGTCGCCTATTAGAGGGTCCAGTCGGTCACCTCGCCGTTCCCGCCAGGAAAACTAGAGGTTGCGACCTATTTTGGAGGTGGGGCCGCAAAATTTGGAAACCCTCCCTCATCGACTACAGTGGATATGAAAGGAAATTATATAAATATTAAAATAGAAGGAAATATAACCAGTGCTCTTGTTGATTCTGGGGCTTCTTATTCTGTCGTGTCCGAGAGGTTCAGACTCAAATTGAAGAAAATAATGTTTGCCGAAACTGACGTGAGCTTAAGAGTGGCCAACGGTAAAATTATAAAACCGAAAGGACGCTGCTCTTTAAAATTGGACTTAAATGGTCTGCAGGAAAATTTCGAATTTATTGTTCTGGAGGACTGTAGTCACGATGTGATCCTCGGATGGGACTTTTTGAAGTTATCCAGGGCGGTAATTGATTCTGCAGAAGATACACTTTTTTTAGAGGAATTCCTAGTCGAGGACACACCCAAGAACAACTCACCTCTCTACGCGGAACGAGAATACAGAATAGAGCCCGCATCTTGTCAGCTGATAGAGGTATTAAGCAGAGACATCTCAGATAATGCAGCTGTGGTGGCAGAAAGTCAAAAAGGTCTGTCGCTGGAAAGAGAACTAATGGCTCCCTCCTCTATCATCTCACTTACCAGTAACAGAGGAAAACTGTGGGTGGCAAATTGGAGCCCATATCCGAAGATAATTCCCCAGGGGATGCACGTGGCCGATGGTGTCGTCATCGAGGATAGCCAGCTTTGTGTACTTGCTGAGGGCAACCACGTAGGAACAGATATAGGCCATTCCGAGGATTCAAAATTTGCGGAAATTTTAAATATAGATGATTCACTTGACGATTTTCAAAAAGAAAAATTATGAAATTTATTGAGAAACTATAGAGATATTTTTGATTTCAGAAAAAAAGAAGCGTCCAAGACCGATAATGTTAAGCATCGAATTAGCACTGGAGACCACCTTCCCACCAAACAACGACCGTACCGAGAAGCACCAGCGGAACGTCAAATTATTCAAGAGGAGGTAAATAAAATGGAAGAAATTGGTATTATTCAGCCCTCTGCGAGCCCATGGGCCTCACCGGTCGTTTTGGTCAGGAAAAAAGATGGCAGCTGGAGATTCTGCGTCGATTACCGCCGCCTTAATAAGATAACAAAAAAGGATGTTTACCCGCTCCCAAATACTGAGAAACTTACATGATTCTCCCACTTCTGGACATCTTGGATTTACTAAGACATATGATCGAATAAGAAAAAAATACTACTGGCCCGGAATGTATAGAAATGTTAGGAAGTATGTGGCTCACTGTCCAGATTGTCAGCGACGCAAACGCCAGCCCCAACTCCCTCCAGGACTTTTGCAGCCGATACCTGTGCCTATAGCCGCCTTCGAAAAAGTTGGAATGGATCTCCTTGGAAGGTTTCCAACATCTATGTGCGGGAATCGCTGGATCATTATCTGTACGGATTACCTCACCAAGTTTGCGATCACGAAAGCTCTACCGACAAGTGAATCAGTGGAAGTAGCGACATTCTTCATTAAAGATGTAATTCTGAAGCACGGTGCGCCGAGGGAAGTTATCACAGACCGAGGACGAAATTTTACATCTTCAATGATTCGTGATCTGAACAAACACTGCAGAATAACTCATCGGACAACAACCGCCTACCACCCTCAGACCAATGGACTCACTGAAAGGTTGAATAAGACAATAGCAGACATGCTGTCCATGTATGTGGACGTCAACCAGAAAGATTGGGATGAGATTCTCCCATTCGTGACGTTCGCATACAACACGGCGAAGCAAGAGTCCACGGGGTTTAGTCCATTCTACCTTGTGTACGGGCGTGAGGCGGAGACCCCACTAGACTTGCTATTCCCCAAATTTCCTTCAGAGGATGAAGATGACTTCATCCAGACTCTAGGATCAAGAGCCGAAGAAGCGCGACAGCTGGCACGCATTCACACTATGAGGTCCCAGGGAGGAAATAAACTCCGTTACGACGCCCATCACAGAAACATAATCTATCAGCCCGGAGTTCTCGTTTGGATCTATATCCCTGTGCGCAAGGTGGGTTTGTCTGAAAAACTAATGCGACGTTATTTCGGCCCGTATAAAGTAACAAGAAAAATATCCGATGTGACATATGAAGTGGAGACATTCGGAGACCAGCATGGTCGTCGTAAAACAAAGGACATAGTTCACATCTGCAGGATGAAGCCCTATTTAGATCCAGAGAAGCGGGAGGACCACCTGGAGGAGGACATGGAAGACGACTTATCAAGTCCTCAAAAGGAAGAAGTTCCAGCGGAAGGGAGGCAACCCCTCTTGGCCCAGGAGGAGGTCCCCAGACCAGGAGACCTGGATATCCCTGGCCCTATTACGCGGTCGCGAGCTCGTAGACTGGAGGCGCAGGTCTCCTGCTGAGCATCGGGTCGATGTCCTTTGAGAGGGGGGCTATGTAGCGAAGTGAAATTGCTGGCTCAGCAACCCTGGAGCTGACGTCACGTTCCGGTGGAGGTTACCCCCGCGAGGCCGCGTGGCCACGAGACTTTTATTCTTTGCTCTCTCTCCTTTGTTTACTATTTTAAATATAGCTATTTCTAGATATCACTTAATTATAATTAATTAATTCATTCATATTTATCGTTTGTTCTTCTTTTGATCTCGGTTTGTTTGGTTAATAAAATAACGTTCTTCGTTTGTGGATCACCGACTCTACCTTTCTGCTACGCTACAATATGATTGAGTTGAGATAAGAAAGAAGAAGAAGAGAGATATGTACTGTTGCTGTTCCAAAAAAAAAACCTTCTTAGGTACCGCTCAAGAAGAGCAACCTAGCTTATGTTATCTACATGATAAATATGAACAGGTTCTTCACATAAAAAAAGGTTTACATTGGAGGATTCGATCCCCGGTTCATGGCTGTCGATAATCGAGGGTTTTAACCACTCGTCCAACGACATATATGTACTGTGTATTTACAGTAGAAGCAGTCGTGAACCACTATTCACAATGACTTAAATGGGCCACGAGTATAAATACACGAAAGCATAATTAAAATAATGATTGAAACAGTAGTTAAACCAGCCATAACTATCTCTCCTCAGTTCTATTAAGATAATGCACTTCTAGAGTGAAAACGATTAAAACCGCGAAAAGCCTAGCCAGAGGAGAAGAAGTGGAAAGTTTACAAAGTGATTAAGGAGAGACCTGGCACAAGAAATTAGTCGGATTTATTCTTCCTAATTAAAAACAGAGCCCAGATGTAATTGGTCGCCATCAAATGGATATGAATGGTTGTCATTAGGCCTTGCAGCACTTAATCCACAGCAGTTATGTAAATTCCATGTTGAACGCAGGACGGATATTTCTTTCTATTTCTCAGCTTCTTTTTCCCACAATACTGCTTGGTTTTTGTAATATCTAGCAGCTATAAGCCGGTATTACCGAATATTTGAATATATATATATGTATATATCTAAATATGACCAGTTTTTTGGTCGTTGAATTACAGCTTGCACCACACTGATGAGGGCCAACAGCCCTAAACTAGTACGTGGTTAGCTCTTCTTGATTAATCAAGAATGGGTATTTGGCCAATTCTGGAATAATTAAAAATCAACGAGAATAATTGATATTTATTTCGATAAATGGCGCAAGCCATCAGTAACTTTCAGTTGCACAATAAGGAGATGTCTTTTTCATAATATATATCTAAGTTTATATTAAAAAAGGGCGTACCTGGATCTGTAAAGAGAATAAAACAATTTTTTTCTCAAAATATTTCGAGAGATTGTTCCTTCTTATCAATTTATTGCACAATAAACTTGATATTACCACGACTACAATATCACAAACATACTTAGGTATCCTTAAACAACCTAATAAAATTCTATATCAAATTAATTTATCATAACATATATATATAATTATCATATTTGTTGGATATAAATCACATTCTCTATTTACTCAACCAATATTTATAGGGGCAATTCGCCTATCATTATCAAGGTTTTTCTGTAATTTTAGCTAATTCACGTGAGCAGGTGAGACACTCTCACTATATAAGACCAAAGTAAAACATCATATATATATCGTCTTTTTTTAATGATATTTAGTTAAACTTGTAGAATAGACCAGAGAGATTTGAAAGCTCGTGTTGTAATGTAATATGTTCTCAATTTGCCTAAAATTGATGTTTAATGTTTCTATATACCGTTACATTCTTTAGTTTTAGGCCATTTGCATATGGCCTATTTTGCATATATTCTTTGTTTGTAAATGTTTTTATAAATATCATTGTCATATTTCATATATATATATAAATATAAATTTGGCCTTAAATACTCATGTCTTGATTTCTTATGATGCCTCCAGGGCCATATTTTGGTCGTAGAGGTACAGTTTGCACCATGCACCAGTATTATATTATAATAATAAAAAAGCTTTTTTACTTTGTTCTGGAGTTTCTAGTAAATCTATGAGTACAATACCAGCGTAACTAGTTCGTGATTTAATCCAGCTGTAAGAATGCAGCTACCAACCCGAGCTACTGGGAATCAATGGCGGTGTTGGGATCAGCAGGTTCTTGACGTTCCCAGCACGTCCACTGGGCTTGTTCAATCAGACATCATTGTGAACACACAATATTGTTCTTTCTGCTCTTAAAAAACACTTTCATCTCGGGTAAAAAATTCCCTTTTATACAAGACAATAATAAGGCTTATATATATTCTAGGTAAGCGCAAAATATGCCCATTCTAAATATATTCAATAGTAGTGTTTTTCTTGATTTTGGTAACTATATTGTTGGATCTTTTTGAAGACAACTCTCAGATTTATAAAATTAATTTATTAAACTTTAAACATTTCAGATATATAGAGAGAAACGAGTTAATTACCTCGTATTTAAGACAAAAAAAAAAAAAGAATCATCTAATTTTCATACATCGTTCTACCAAATTCAACTTGTGCAAAAACAGACGACAAGGAAAAAAATAAACAAATTAATAATAGAGGGTAAGTTCTTATTTTTTACAAGCTTTCACTCTCAAAGAATTTTCAACTTTTTGCTTCATATATATATTTTTATATACATAATATATAAAATCAAAATTATTATATTTATCTAATATCAGCTCAAATATATACAGTAGAACCTCCCTCTAGCGGACACCCAGCTAGCGGACACCTCTCTACACAGTTTTCATTTGTAAAATTACCATTTTTACCATTTAACAACTCTCCGGTAAGAGGACACCTCTCCCTAAAGGACACTTTAGCTCTGCAATTAGATGTCCTTTACAGGGAGGTTCTACTGTATATGGTTTTGCGCAACAATCAAATACTCGTATTAGGGTAAGATCTAGACAATTTGGCACTATATAAATGCAAATTGTTTTTCATTATTGAATTCTTTCTATACAGACACACCTTGCTGAATTTTTTAAAATAATTTCTCCCAAGTACATGAGGTACAGGCCATGATAATCATGGTGGGTAGTTAGCGACTGCTTTTACTGTAAGCGCACCACATGTCTACACATGTGAAAAGCAGTTTGACTTTTGCACTTAAAATGTACCAGAGCCTCGTTTGGTTATGAAATAAATTTAAAATGTGTTGCTACTTGATTTGAGACCATTAGTGGTGAATCTTCTGGGCGGTGTGATTAACATAATGGCAGACGCTCTACAATTGTCGAGAACACTGACAGATATCGACGTAGCATCGACGTAACGATATTTATCTACATAGTCAAATATAATGGTCAAAACTCTTTATTTTGTATTTACTACTTGCCACAGGTTTCATTTAATTTATTAATTTTTATTGATATAAAATTCATTTACAGTTCCATTGTATATAGTTTTCTAGATTATTTTGCTACTCCACCCTGATAAAGAACAAAAAGATTTTTATGTGCTCTCGGAAAAAAAGTAAACCTTCATCGATGCGTAAAAATATTAATAAATCACGTGACCAGGGAAAGTTCTACATCTTAAGGAAATATATTTTTACAGAAACTTCAACTTTAAAATGTCAATTAATCGTACTCTTGCTCTAAAAATTAAGAAAAAAGGCCGTGGACAAGTATTTGCTTAGGAAAGAAGATACGGAACAGAACATAGTTTGAAATGTTTCTAGTGGTGAAAAGGTACGACTTTATTGTGACTGGATAAAAGCCTCTCGATGACGGTCAATATGTATATACTAGCCGAGATACCCGGGCAATGCCCCGGCTTTACCCGAAGGGCCCGCAGAGACATTAAGAATAGAGATAGTGGCTTAAATATTGCAATGGGTGTAATCTTATTTCCAAGAAGCATCATTTCAAATATAAGAGTGAGTAAAAATACTTTCTAAGTATATACATTCAGTTTGATCTTATATATTTATACATTTATTTCCTCTCAAATTTACAGTGTACCATTCGAGCATAAAGCTCACGAGTCACTTTGTCGTGGATGTTAGGCATCAAGAATTTCTAAAAAATGGCCTTCAGAACTGACTGGAAGGTCACAGTTCAGGTAGAGTGAAGTCCAGGTCTTTTATGTCTTGGATTGAGGTCTCCATCAAATTGGAACAATCCTTGTATAACTGGATTTTGGGAAGTAGAGAGTTTTAGATATAATTTATGGGTCGAGGATATGTATATTTCTTCTATATTAGGCTGGTTTAAGTCCTGCTTTAAAATTGCATTTGATAGATTAAATGGGGCATTTACAGTACTTCTTAAACAAATTCTCATGAATGCATCTATTCTTTTCCTATCAGTCAAGGTTATGTATTTAAACCATACAGGCAATGCGTATGTTACTATAGGGAGAATACAGCTTCTGTATAAAGTAAATTTTTGGTTAACAGATAAACCACTTTTTGAACTGAACATATTGGATAATGAGGCTTTGGCTATTTTAGATTTTCTTATTATATCCTTCACGTGGCTGGTGAATTTCAGTTTAGAATCGAAAGTGACTCCCAAATATTTGACCTGCTGGGTCCAATTTATGGGAGATGAGTAAATTATAAGATTTGTCCTGGGTGTGAACTTGAAGCTATTTCGTGGAGGAAAGATAATTGCTTGAGATTTCTTTGGATTCAGGTTGAGTTTCCATTTATCACACCAATTGCAAATAATTTCAAGATAGTTTTGAAGGCGGGAAATTAAAATATCTGGGGAACGCGAGCTGGATAACAGGGCAGTATCATCAGCGAAAAGAGCTAGTCGGCATTGTGGGATATGTGGAATATCATTGATATATAAATTGAAAAGTATAGGACTCAATATTGAGCCTTGAGGAACACCAGATTCTATTTGCCGAGGACTTGATATATATGTTCCAACTTTTACGGAGAACGTTCTATCCTGAAGATAATTCTTCAGGAACCTGTTGAATTTCTGAGGAAAATTATAAGAAGTTAATTTAATGATGAGGCCTCTGTGCCAAACCATATCGAAAGCTCTTTTTTAAGTCTAAAAGCACTACTCCAACAGCTTCGTTAAGGGATTTGCGAGTTTGTATGAAATCAATAACGGTAATCAATTGGTGAGTTGATGAATGATTTGCTCTAAACCCAAATTGCTGTGGAATAAAAAACACCCACGCTGAGCCTCGAACTTAGGTTGTGGGGGTACGAAGCTGTGTACATATTTATACATCAAAATGAGAATGGAATCATCCATAACAGACCTTATCATTAACAACATATTAGACAGCACAGTGCAAAAATGTAGAAAATTAATGTATAGAGCAGTGGGGAAAATAGATAAATAAAGAGAAGACCAATAAAAATAGTTTATTAGTGAATACAAAATTTAATTAATACAAAAAATTCCTTTCGGGTGAGAAACTATAGGCATTGGTGTTTATGTGTAAAAAATGTATTTAAAAAAATAATAATAATAATAAATCATAAAATAAAGTTGCAAACAACAAAACTACAAGGTATGTCCCATAAGTTCCCGGACTGGATCCATAAAAAAAAGGTAAGATATTTAAAAATATATATATTAAAAATTTTCAAAGTAATCCCCCCTTGCTTCAACACACCAGCGCTATCGTTTCTCCCAATTGTCGAAACAGTTTTTATAGGCCTCTTTTGATATGCTCTTCAATGCCAACATCGATTTTTCTATTATGTCATCCCTGGTGTCAAAACGTCTTTTTTTAGAACTGCTTTAAGTTTGGAGAACAGGAAAAAGTCATTTGGTGCGATTTATGGGGAATAGAGTGGTTGAGGTAGGATTTGTGTCCCGTTTTTCGCCAAAAAGACTCGTCACCAAGTGCGCTGTGTGAGGGCGGGCATTGTCATGGTGTAGGATCCAGTCACCATTAGTCCATTTTTCTGGCCTTTTTTTTTCGAATCGCTTCCCTTAGACGGCGAAGAATGCCCAAATGCATTTCTTTAATAACTGTTTGGCCTGCAGGAAGATACTCATGATTAACAATGCCCTTGTTATAAAAAAAAGCGACCAGCAACACCTTGTTTCTGGATTTCAATATCCTGGATTTTTTGGGTCTAGGCTCACCCTGACCTCTCCACTTGGCAGATTGACGCTTGGTTTCAGGGTCATAGCCATAGACCCATGTCTCGTCGCCTGTGATTATCTTATCTTTCCATTCTGGATCCATTCTTGTCATTTCCAACACGTCCTAACAGGTTGCAAGCCGACACAGTTTTTGCTCATTAGTGAGGAATCTTGGGATGAATTTTGCAGGAGTCTTTTTGAGCTTCAAAGCTTCAGTTACGATCCTTCCAATCGTTGTTTTAGAGATACCTGTGTCTTGCTCTAGCTCCAGCAAAGTGGTTCGAGGATTTTCTTTTATCAAATCGGTGATTTTTTGCACATTTTTATCAGTCCTTTGAATTTTGGGCGTCCTTGAAGAGGATCATCTTCAATAGAAATTCTGCCAGCTTTAAATCTAGAATCCCATTCAAAAACAGTTGTTCTCTTTGGGGCGTCATTGGGGAATGCTTTATTAAGCATTTCAAAAATTTCGGTTGCTGATATTTGAAGTTTCACACAAAATTCAATGCAAATCCTCTGCTTCAATTTTTGTTCCATCGTAAAACCGCCGCACTTAGGTGTAACCTTTAAATAAATTAAAATGACCTTGGCGCGCGCGCACGTACCGCCTCGATAGTGGTACCACCTTGTTGCCAGATATTTTTTTCTATAATAAACAGTCAAATATTTTTACATTTTTCATTTATCTTTTTATGGACCCAGTCCGGGAACTTATGGGACATACCTTGTATATTGAAGATAAGACAACATATAAAAGGAATGAATTAATTTAAAGGACCTAAAAAAAAAAAACTACATTCATAGATTTATATATATACAGTATAACCTTGTTAATTCGACACATGATATTTTGACAATGTTTGGATGTCCTGACCTACGGCTTATCATATAACAAGCTGTAATTCGACACTATCGATAATCCGATTCTTCCGATAATTCGACCATTTTAAAATTCAAATTTAGACAGTTGATTGTTGTTTAAATACAACTTTACCGCTAAAAAGGTATTACAGAGGCGACGGTGGCAACTGAAAATGTACAAAATTTATGTATAAAGCAGTGGGGAAAAAAAGTAAATAAAGAGAAGACCAAAAATCGAAATAATTGAAAATAAATAGTTTATCACACAACAAACAAATAATACAAAAAAATCCTTTCAGGTGAGAAACTATAGGCAATTGGTTAAATTTATATAAATATATTCAAAATGAAAAAAGAAGTAGTTATTTTGCTCCTCCACATTCTCATGTTTGGTAAGCTATTTCTGGTGAGGAAATATAGCCATTGGTGAAATGTTTAGCTAAATACATTTAAAATAAGAAAAAGAAATAGCAAATCAGAAAATAAAATTGCAATTCTAGTTTTATATATATCTGGTTTCAACTTTACATGTATGCTATCCAAAATTCACACTTGATAAAAAGCCACATAGAGCTGTCCATGTGTAAACACAGGCTCTTGTAGCAAGAGACCCACTCTAGCAAAGGTTAGGCTTTGAGCTTTTATAGCCATAGCAAAATTAAACCTTAGTGGAAACTGATGCCTCTTCAGAATGAAGGGAAGGTTGTTATCAGAAGGAGCTAAAGAAGAACAAATAATACGGAACGGAAATATCTTTATTTACGGGGCTGCTAACCAAAATGAATGATTTTTGAGCCCCAAACAAATAATACAAAAAAAAAAACGTGTTTTAAAAACAAACAATTCGATTATGATAATAACAAATAAGATAAGATAAGCGCAACATTTGAAGGCAAATATCTAATATCGCAAAATCGGATAAATTAAAAATAAATAAATATATTAACATCTGAAAAATAAAAATAAAACGGTCATGTGAAGCAAAATGTTTTGGTACATAGATGGATATTTATAGTTAAGTAACTTTGGAGGAGATAGCTTCAAACTTTACAACTGGAAACTCTGTTAGCCTATTATCTATGTGGGATGTGTATATTCTGTCGACTCTCTGTAGGAATGTGCTCATCCTATGTCGAATTGTGGTTGTGGTGTCGACTTGGGGTGTTGACTTACTGTGGGATTGCTGTGGACTCACTGTCGAATCCTGTCGACTCTCTGTAGCAATCCTGTCGACTCTCCGTCGGATCCTGTTGAATCCTGGTGAATTGTGTGGTTGAGTGGATTTGATTGGATTGGTGATTGATTGCGCAGTCTTGGTCGAATGGTGGCTTTCCACAGGGGAAGAACGAGCACACCTAGATGGGGTAGAAATAAGACCTTGCGAAAAGGAGAATGATCAGACGGACTGGAGGTATTTGGCCTTTCACATGATGGAGCGTACACTACCTTGGTTGGAGCCTATGTTGAGCACACCTACCTCGTAGTACGGTCACCTACCTTCTTTTTAACTTCTTGTCCGAGATCATCGTCATTAACTCTCTCGACTTCTCATTGGTGGAGATCCTTCCACGTGCTCTCTGATGATTCGCTATCAGTTGTTCATGCTTAAAGGTGATTGGTTGTTGATTTGTCATGCTTAACTGTGATTGGCTTAGTACCTCCATTGTCGCCATGATTGCAATCATCCAGGAAGAAGAAGGCCTTTGAACTTAGGTTTTATGGGGGTCCAGGGCAGTGACCTTTACTTCCTGGATGATGCAATCCTGTTAATTGTTCTTTCCCTTTTCGCGAAGCCTAACTTTTTTTAAATTATTTGACGATAAATTGCATAGATTGTGGGGGGATTACATATTCCTATATACAGATTATCACATCTATATAGATTTACACATTCCAAATTTACTAACGACAAAAAATACGGTTAGGCAAGTCAAAGAAATTTTATTTTTCGTGTGAAATTAATATTGAGATAAATAAATCTATAGCCGCAGTGTACGGCATGAAAAAATTGAATTATATAAAAAGGTGAAAGGCAATTTAGATATATATCAATATTCTGGTTTCAGGGATATTTAAATACCAATTCCGCATGCTGGAGAACAAAACGAAGTTTGCATCACTAGGATAGGACATCAAGCTATACATTTCTCGTTCTACCGTTGAAGTCCTAAGGGCTAAATCTCAAGACATAAATTGAAGCATACTATTCTCATGCATGCCTGTTAACTCTCTAGACCAACATAGTGATTAGACTGGCGCATAGGAGACTCGATGCATTCTTCAATGCCTATGCGTGGCGCCCTAGCAAACGCTGCCACTCTGAGAACCTTCTCTACTCGCCTGTTCAAGAAAATTCTCTGACACGTCAACGCGTAGCTAACTTGGTCGAAGTATTCGTCGTACAAGATACGTTCACATACTTCCAGTAGCTCACATCCCGCACGTCACTTGCTGGAGCTACTGCCTACTTGATGAGACGCTTATCACCAGGCTCTTGGAGATGTGGCAAGCCACTGTGGATCTACCTCCGTCTGGAATTATCTGAACAGTTTCTGCTTCTCTGGGCATGATACCAATATAGCTGTTTGTCTGGCCTGCATGCCCTGCCTCACACTGCACATCCTGCTATTCTCTGCATCGTCTATAATTCCGGCAAACTTTCCTTTGGCCACAGGTACTGGACCTGTAATCGCATCCGACCTCTCAACAGAGCGTTTCTCTATCCCTCAGCGGACGCCAGAACAACAGGTCTGAATATTTGTGCAATGACAGAGTGGAACGAATCTTTGAAATCTTGCCTCAGTGAAGAAACTAATTTTTTTCCTGAACTAAGAAATAGGTCAAATTAATGAAGATCATCTCTTTTCATGGAGAAATACTCTTCTTGGTTGAGAAGGACTAATCGATAGTATATAGATTTATTTTATTCATTTTGTATTCATTATATTTTGAATAGATATATCAATAAAGGTGTTTTACTTGAGTTCACAATTCGATGAAATAATCCCTTGAATCAATATTGAAATAATAACATTAGGCCTCCAGAGAAAAGTTTCTTTTTGAATATTTTTATTTACAAATCTTAATCTTTCGGGTAGGAGATATTTTCTCCTGTAGAAGGTCTTTCTTGCCCGAAAGCTCGAGAGATTTGTAAATAAAAATATTCAAAAATACACTTTCCCCGGAGACTTAATGTTATTATTTTTAAAGTGTTTTAAATCTTATTCTTCTTTCTTATCTCCACTGAATCATATTAGGGTGTCAAATTGTGACCCTTGATGGTGTCTGATAACCATCATGACTGGGTGAAGTAGAATGCATCTGCCTTTGTCATTAAGACTGGGAGCACTACACAGTGGCAGGCCGACTTAGCTCCAAAGGAAATGGCCACTTCTGACATGAGGAAAAGACACCATGGAGTACAAACGCTGCTCATCCTGTATCACTGGATTAGGAGCCCTTACAGGGTACTATCAGCCGGGCCAGCTGAACCCAGGTTTTTTAGTGAGCTATTTACTGCTCCCCCTCCTCCTTTTAAATGTTAAATACTTAGATATGGCACCGTGTATTTTTTATCTATTGACCTGTGTAAACTAAGGCGTGTAAACTAAGACTAGTCATGGTCAGTATTTGAACAGCATGCTTGGAATCCTGGAATGATATTGACCACAATGTTCAACATAAAGGCCTTATGTCCTGAAAATATAGACAATAGAGAAGTTTTTTCTATGCATCATATTTAAATAATGTTAAAATATATTTACATTTTTTTTCTATCGAGTTTTGAAATCTTCATTTAAAATCCTGGATATCCTCTGTAAATGGAATATAGCAGGAAATTGTTCAATTGTAAAGAAATAATAGCGTGATAACATTCTCAAGCTTATATCATTCAAATGTTTGGGGTAAAATTGGTAATTCTCAATTTTTTCATATTTCATTTGAAATATTTCATTTATTCATTTAAATTTAAAAGTGATAGAGAACTTGATCATTTTAAATAGATTTCTCCGTTTATATTCTGAATACTACGACTTTATAAGAAAACTATTAAACAAATAGCTCTATCTACAGGTTTATTGGGTTATTTACGTAGGTAAAACTGGAATTCTTTACTGTTGAATCTATCAATTTGGTCCACCTTTGGAAATTACAAAATCAATGAATCGCCTTTACACCTAGAAGCCGAATTATAAAGACGCGTAAAGTTTTAGGATTCCAACTTTTTGTGGAACAAGTAAATCATTAGGAATTCCGACAAGTTAACGTGGCATTCGCGATCTTTAAATTGAATTTCCTAATTGGATTAGTTAACTGGCGGCATCGATCGTCTGCAGAATTTTTGACTTCCGCTGGTCGGCTGCAACCTTTTTAATGTCTTCGTCTGATGCGTCAATCCTCCAAAGGTTTAAATTCGAACCACTTTAAATATTTATAAGTCTAATTATTTCATTTCTACTACACACACACCAGGAAGAAATTCAAATAAAAATGGTAATAAATAATTAAAATTTCAAGAATTTTGGAGGCATGCATCCTTAGAAAAGAGTACCTAGAAGAATCACCTCTAGAAACAAAACAAAGCACTTATACACCTGGCTATAAAGTCAAATAGATACTAGATGACATTTGAAGATACAGCTTCCCATGAAGCTTCAGCAAGATAACACAGTTCATCAACAGTAGTGACTGATGCATGGTAACGAGCCAGTCGCTCGGCAACCATTGACCAGACGTTTTCTATTGGTGACATATAAAAGAAAGTGCTGACAAGGGCAGTACCCGAGCATTTTTTTTTTTTTTTTGTGTTTAAAGAAGATTCGTACAATATTGGCAACATGCGGTTGTGTGCCTATCTGCATTAGAGAGAGGGGAAGAATTCATTGGAATATTTAGATGCGTTTCCTCTTTATGGGACATCTGAGGCACCTGTAGGTACGACTGTTAACATTTAGCTGGACATAGTGAGACATGCCTTGGGTGGCCCTACCAGGAGTTCAGAACTCCAGACATACTTCACCTGTCCCGTCCAGGGTCACCCCCCGCCTCCCCCGCTACTTTGTGGCAGTTAACAGGTCTTGGGGAGAGCGGTTATGTATTATCCTGATGAAACATAGCGTTTCCCAGACCTTGATAAAAGGGTATTCCTTCGGACCTTCTGAAATGCAACGGGAACTGTTCAAAGTGCCGAGAATGGGAAAAAGAGGTGATCGTTACGTGTATCCAATGGCATCCCATATTATGACTAGGTGATGGGCCAGTATGACGAATGCACGCTGGCAATGTACAAATACTTGGAATTTCTCCATAATGGTGTCAAACACGGATATACGGCCATCATGATGCTGAAAATAGAACCTCAATTTATCTTGAGCACGAAGTCATGCCATTCCAGTATCCAGGTTCGTTTTTGATCATTTATATGCCGGATAATTACAAAGTTTTAAAATTTATTTATTATCACATAGGAATGTTTATAAGGTTGTATACAAGATTATTCAATCTCTCTCGCTGAAAATACATCGTTCTCAATACCTGATTGATGGAAATATCAAACAATATTTCTATACATGCAGAGAACCAATATCGCATCGTTGCTGTGAATATTAGAATAATTATATTTTAGAAATGTATTTATTATATTTTATGTACAGATTATTAATTTTTTATATTTATATTATTTATATTTTGCCACTCTCTCTGGAAACTTGCCTCATTGCTTGTATTTTATATATGTTGATTTTGTTCTTGCCTTAAATAAATTGCTGTGTTATCCTGAAGTTTGTTTTTTCCTAATTTTCTACGTTACATCTGGTGGAGATGCTGGGTAAATTAGGGAAGACAATTTTAGGATCACTAAGAAGACCTCGCGGCCATGGCTTCTGTGAATTAAATTTTCCAAGTCTGGCTCCAGGATTCCACCGCCGTGTCAAAGTCAAGACTTCCCTACAAGAAGACGATGTCCCTATTGACGATACGACGCCGAAGACTCTCATCACGCCGCAAGAGAAAAGATTCGAAGCTACTAGGGACAAAGTTTCAATACTAAGTGAATCCTTGGCAGAATCACGTTAGATCTATGTTAGTATCTACAATATTTGAAAGCTGTGGGAAAAAGCTCCCATAGGGAAGGGGCTATGTAGCAAAGTATTTATTATATTTTATGTAGAGATTATTATTTTTTCATATTTAAATTATTTATATTTTTTGCTACTCTTGAAATATTCCTCATTGCTTATCTTGTATCTTATAAATGTTGATTTTTTTTGCTTTAAATAAATTGCCCTTCATCCTGAAGTTTGTCTTTCCTAATTTTCCACGCTACAATATAATTAATTTATGGCAGAAAGATTACAGAATTTACTCGGAAAGTTTTTAGAGCACGCATAAATTAATAAACTAAATTTGGTATATAAAATATTTAATAAATCACATTTACATATTCAAAAATGCAAATTTAAATGGCCAAGGAGTGTGGAGAATAAACTCAACAAAATATCAAATAAATATTTGGCATTGATTGGAGAAAGATATCCGCTCGGAGTTCTCTGAAGTTGTTGGAAAGTTGGCGCCTTTAATAAAGCCTTGTGCTGCGACAGCTGGCGTCCAATATGGTCGCATTGTCTGCCCTCTAAGTCTGACTGGGTCGATGTCCCATCTCTTCCTGGAACCTTCACCGCTATCAACACTTCTTCTGTGCCCTTGCTGTGGGATTTGACACTTGAGATATACAACCCTCAACGTATTTCGTCCAACATTTTACTGTCATATGGGGCAATGACCCATCCCTTCCCAGAACCTTTACCGCTATCAACACTTCTTCTGTGCCCTTGCTATGGGATATGACACTTGAGATATACAACTTTCAAAGTATTTCGTCCAACATTTTACTGTCATATGGGGCAATGACCCATCCCTTCCCAGAATCTTTACCGTTAGGCAATCAGCACTCTTCTGCCCTTGATATAGGATTTGACACTTGAGATTAGATATAAAATTCTCAACATACAATGTATTATGTCCAATATTTGACTTCCAAATGGGTCGATAACCCATCTCTTCCCGGAACTTTTACCGTTAGGCAATCAACACTCTTTTCTGCCCTTGCTATGGGATTTGACACTTGATATATACAAATCTCAACGTATTACGTTCAATATTTTACTGCCAGTTGAGTCGATGTCCTATCTCTTCTCGGAACCTTCGCCGCTAAGCAATCAACACTATTTTCTGCCCTTGCTATGGGATTTGACACTTAAGATGAGATATATAACTCTAAACATAAGTTTCCAATGTTTTACTGCCAAATGGGGCAATGTCTTATCCTTTTCTGCAACCTTTACCTCTAGGTAATTTTTACTTCAGCACTCTTTTGCCCTTGCTCTGGGATTTGAAACTTGATATATACAACTCTCAACGTATTACGTTCAATATTTTACTGCTAGTTGAGTCGATGTCTTATCCCTTCCGGAACCTTTACCGTTCGGAAATCAACACTCTACTGCCCTTGCTATGGGATTTGACACTTGAGATGAGATATACCACTCTAAACGTATTATGTCCAATATTTTACTGCTAGATGGGTCGATGTTCCATCCCTTCCCGTGATCTTTACTTCTAGGCAATCAGCACTCTTCTGCCCTTGCTATGGGATTTGACACTTGATATGATATATACAACTCTTAACATATTGTTTCCAATATTTTACTGCCAGATGGGGCAATGTCCCATTCTTTCCCGCAATCTTTACCTCTAGGAAATCATCTCTCTTCTGCCCTTGCTATGGGATTTGACATTTGAGATATACAACTCTCAACGCTCTTGCATATCTTTCTATCATTAATGTAAGAATTTTCAATGCTGAAAGAATCGAGTGTAATATTATTATCTGGCTGAAATTAATAAATATGTGCCAAAGTGAAATAAAGATATTTCAATACTTTTATATTTTCTATAAATAGGAAATTATATAGATGGCGCGGTTAATCTTGGTCCCAGCGGTTTCTTATTTTGAAAGCCTCCGTAAAATCACTTCGAAATCATTGAATAATAAGATCAGAACCACGTGTGTGATAAGATTAAATGATAAGTGAAAATATTGGCCTTCAACGATAAACATTAAGACTATATGAAAATGCGCCATAGTAGTCAAATATCAGCGCTTAAAGATCGACACTATAAAATCGATCCTTATTTATGGAACAACCCTGTATTCTGGTTTATTGAATCAAAGACTTTATTTTGGCATAATCAATCTCTTAACTCCAAATAAATCATAGTTGAAACCAAAGAAAAAGTATAGGTCGATAAAAATTATACCAATCTTCTTCTTCTTCTTTCTTATCTCCACTCAATCATATTAGGGTATCAAGCTTGTAGAGTTTGAGACTTTTGATGGTGTCTGCCGGGGAAGAGTAGAGCTCATCAATGGATGAGTCAATACAGTCATAAATGTGATTTGGGGTTTCAGGTTGAGAATTGTAAATTATAACCATTTTTAAAAGCTTTTATTTAACTTGCCTCCATGTCTGTCTGTCTGGATGTCTGTCGCCAAATCTTGTAATCAATTTTTAATATACTTATAGGGCACCTAGAAATATGAAATTTGGTACCCATGTTCGAACCTGATGACAATGCTAGCTGACCAATTTTCAGACTTTTGGGTTCTCAGGTTGGCCAAGAACGGACAAATTTCCAAATTTCCTTTCAAATTTTGTATATTCAATTTTAATATGCTTCCAGACCATATAGAATAATGAAACTCACAATACTCGCTCAGTCCAATTAACAATGAAAGTGTACTAATTTTCAGACTTCTGGATGATCGGGAAGGCGGGAAATGCGCCATTATCTATATTTATTTTTTAATATTATGTGTTGCATTATATCTACTCGGAAAATGCTGGAGGTTGCGAAAGGATTTTTTTCAATAAATGTTCAAGACATGGAAGGAATTAGAAATTCAAATATTCAGATTCCTATCTGAAACGTCCTTGGAATTACAAGCAAATAAATGAGAAAAGCCAACAAATATATTAATTTTATCTGTTATAATTTAGTCATCTTATTCCAATATCATAATGCATATATTTATATTCATTATATAAATATAGGTGTGTGTGTAACAATATACCACCATACATATTTCACGACACCTTTTTAAATAGTTCCCCTTTTTCAATTAGTATGTTGTTACTTTTAACTATTTAATCAATTGTTTAATTATAATTCAAATTATATATGTACCAATTATCCCCTAACAATAATCCACTGGGTGTTTCTAACTTTGTAATATAATTCAATAAATTTAGGGTTCCCAAAAGCAAAGAGACGCAGTTCTGTTAGTAACGGATTTTGCTTACGTCACTTCCGACCTCCTACGAGGAATTGACCAATCTGCTGCGAGCAGGCTTGCATCTATTTAAGGCCAACGTCGTCTCAGTGATGAGGCTTTTTTTTTTTGGACTGGCATATATACGATTAAAAATAGCGTGAATAATTAATTATAAAAACACTTTTTAAAAAAAGCTTTTATTTAAAATGCGCACTAAAAATAACAAATTAATATTTCTGAAGTATTGCTTTTTTTTTCTGAAGGTACCATTTAACAAATAAAATAATAAACTGAGAAGTAAAAGCGGTGGGGGATGATAATCATTTATGCAGAAAATAGGTATAAATGCAATGAAAGGCATAATCTTGCTAATCATTTGGCTTCATATAAAATCACATTGATCTCAAATTTATTATTATTGTACCCCACCACTTTTATTTCTAAGTCTATTATTTTATTTGTTGAATGAAACCTTCAGAAAAAAGAGCAATACTTCAGAAATATTTATTTTGTTATTTTTAGTGCATTTTAAATAAAAGCTTTTTTTAAAAGTGTTTTTTATAATTAATTATCCTATATTTCACGGAGTTACACGGTTCTTATCATGTGTATCAGCAGTTCTTTTGCTGGCATATGTATTGACGGTTTCAAACAAATTCACTTACGATTAGACTATCAAAGAAAGTGTAGTTGATATACGTCTTTAAACCCTTTTAAAATATCCAACGGTTTACCCCTACTCTCACATAAATAACACTTAAACAATTTCGACTTAAGCGATTTTCATCTTTCACCTATCGCGTAACTTTGAGAAATAACTGTGATATTAAATTCTGCGCTGGCTGATCTAAGCTTTACTTTTAAATATTTTTAAATTTTGTAGAGCTGCGAATGCTATTCGAAATATCTTATTGAATCCGGTAGCTTCTATTAAACAATTCAGTGTGAATAAACAAATTAGTTATCCCCAAAGATTTTATATTCCAACTTTAGAAAACCCTCTACCCATGATGCATTCAGGAATAAAGCTACGATATTTTACACTAGGTGAATATAGTGATATGGCAAACCTTTATTGGAGATATAATCCGAAATATTTTTAATAGTTACGAAAAGGAACAAATATTCCAATTCCATTTCATAGAAAAATTAGAAAACCCTAACTAGTTATTAAATAAATAAAATTGTTTTATCCTATGTATTAGCTAAGGATAGTTGATATTCATGTCAATATATCGGGCTTATATATATGATCCTATATCTATTTACTATAGGATTATGGATAGACCCAATCAATAAAGGAGCAATTGAGTTTCTATGGGTCAATAGGGGTGTGGCAGCTACGTGTTATTCCAACAAATCGATTCTCCATTTTGTTTATCCGAGTTTCGCTGATCAATAACTCCATTTCCTGGTTATGAACCTGGTTTCCCATAACTCTGTTCATTGAATAGCCTGGCACTGTCTTGTATGCACCTTTGTTGTTTGACATGATTATGCCATAAAAGATTAAAAGCGGAGTTTCTATAATATTTGGAATTATTAAACGATAGAATCTCTACATACTCTGATAAAAACTTTCTGTTATAACTTAGAGATAGAAGAATATACGCTATACTGCTTTTAACATAAACACAAGGTAATAAGACCAAATAAATAAATAGTGTGTGACGTTTCTGTAACAGCGTTGTTACCATCTTCAGATAAAAGTACTGAATGGATTATTTGGATTTGGTCTTATTACCTTATGTTTATAATCTATAATCTAAATTGTGCCTTATCATGCTTTTCACATGTGTAGACATATGGTGCACTTAAAGTAAAAGCAGTCACCTACTTCTCCCCACCATGATTATCATGGTGTACTAATGATAAGCAAAATAGATTATGTATAAAACAGCAGACTGCGGTTTCCTGACAATATACACAGGTTCTTTCGGGGTCAAACTGAAGACCATTGAAATCCATTGAGACACTTCACATCTAAATTGTATAACTTAATGTTGCCTTAATTATGTGTTGACTTTGCTTAGACCTTTTTGAAGAAACTGATTCCAAGAAGATTAATCAAACATTATCCAATATACAGTTACGAGCGTCATGCGTTCTTCATCTCTTAATTCTTCAGTTTTAATCTCTGTCACCGTTTGCTTTTTTTTGGAATGGCGCTCTCCTATTGGTTGGCTACGATCACGCCACCTTTGCCCCCCATCATGCCCCCCCCACTCGCTTTCTCGTTTTTGTAACTATTGTGTTGGAGCGGGTAGCTCCTTAAATAAATGCATATATTAGTTAATAACTAAATGGAATCCTCTCTTTCTTTTTCCCAGTAAAAGACGCCTACGGAAGCCAACAGTACATAGACAGATGAAGCACATAGGCTATAGTTATTAACTAACATATGCATTTATTTAAGGCGCCAATTTATAATTGTAAAAAATAGTATTTGAATCAAAACATTCAATCGGAAAAAACACGGGCGTTGCCCGGGTCATTCGGCTAGTAGATTTACAAGAGAGAGAGAACAAAATATAACATAGTAAACAAAGGGAAACTTATCTTCTTACGGATAGCGCCTATTTACTTGTGATCTTATACACATACTCTGTGGGAACAATTGATTAATTAAACTTAATATATATAAACAACATTATGGTTGGAAGTATTTCGTTCCTTTGGGGAAAAATCCGTCCAGTTCTCGATAGAATCAATCTAGTTTGTTCTTAGTCTTCATATTTTTCGATATCCTGAAGTTAAACCCCCAATGATGGTTTCACTGTTCTCCAATCAGAATCATTTTATTACATACAGTCAAGACTAGGGCCAACTATTGACCGTCGCCGGAAACTAGCGGCCTCGGGTCGGTGACAAAGCCCAACACCAATTTGGCAAACTGAGAATCGTCTTTCTGGAGACCATGGTTTCGAGTTGATGGCCCTCGTCAGAATGGGGTGGTCTTTATTCCATGAGATCCAAAAGGGATCAAATGGAATTTTCACAATCTGCCAAAGAGGTGTTTATCTGACAGAGTGTCTAGGCCAAATCTATGGCGTCTAGCCTTGTCGTCTATTTTGACAGGAGAAATGACCTTTATTTTTAAAGATCATTATCCTTCCGGAAAAATTCCTTTCTTCAAATATATATATAGAAACACTATATTGATTGCGTATTATGCATCACAAAAATTGATTGTTTCCACAATTCGAAATTTTAAAAATAGTCTTAGACCTTTTCTAAAATTCACATAATAAATTGGAATAAAATATTTCTCTACTATTTTTGAACATACAACTAACTAGAAATCAAATTAAAATTGAGAGAAGAATTTATCGCGAACCAACTCACACAGAAATCTACCTGAATTTCCATTCTTTTGGTCCCATCCATCATAAAATTGCTTTGGTTAAAATTCTTTCCAAAAGATTGATTATACATTTTTTCAAATAACAATGAAGCAAAAAATAAAAGAGAGAGCCAGAATAATTCAAGACCTACAAAATAATAATAATCCTAAACATTTATTCAAAAGGCAATTCTATAAACCAGAATATTCATTCTAATTGACAAAAATTCGAAAAGAAAATAACAACATAACAACAATATATCAACCCAATCCAAATTTAAGAAGCATCTTCTGTCATCCCGACACAAAACAGATTTATACACGCCATAATATAGAACCAACATCATTTATAAAATACCATGTAAATCCTTCCAGGCCATATATATAGGAGAAACCAGCAAATCTCTATCAGAAAGAATTAACCAACACAAATCAGCGCTAAAACACCATAGTCCGACATCCCTTCTCGTAGATCACGCCTTCAACAATAGTTACACTCCAGACTTGATCAAGCATTAATAATATATCAAAATATCTAAGAAAACACTGCTGATGTTTATAGAAAGCTGGAGCTTATTAATAGGTTGAAAAAATTGAATTACGAGAAGTAGGCACTTAATTTAGAATCTCTTTGGTACAAATATTATTTATGCGTTTGTTTTATTTTTAATTTTATATGTCGTGAACCCGGGTAAGCCAAGAAGTGAGTTGGAAGCAGTCGGGGCTGAGTGACAAGGCGTGCAGAGTGGGATCAATGATCTTTTGGGATCAAAAGACGCTCTCCTAGTACGTGTCACGTGGCCATAGAACCAGGGGAAAGTTGAGGATTAACTGAGGAAAGCTCGGTGTCCTGCATGAAGCCGCAAGGGAAAGAGGAGCCAAAACGGCGGCCACGAGGGCCGCAGGGAGTCCTAGCACTGAGCGGCCTGTCCGAAAATATCCACTGTAACCTAACTAACTGTCAACATCCGGACCAACGCCCTTTTTGTCCCTCTCTGGATCCCCCGGGTATCTGGTGGCAAGCTAATGTCACTTTGAGACGACTATAAAAGACGTCATACTTTATTACTTACATAATACATTGTTTAAATTACGATATATATATTTATTATTATTTAGATATATATATGTGATATGATTCTGTCGACTCTTCTGTGATATGATCCTGTCGACTTTCGATGTGGCACTATAGTGATAATAATGTGGTGAGTGAGAAATAAGGAAACAACAAGTTTGGAAGATGGAACCTGGAAGCCATCCGAGAGAGAGGGAGGTAGCGAGCGGGCTGTCCGCTGAACGACTGTTTTCCCTGTGTACACAACCGGGGGGCTAACCAGGATAGTCGCCAGGTGGTGACGGCCCCCCCTCAGGAATGTGGCCAAAAATGGTCGTAAGTTAGTTGTCTAAAGTGTCTCGCTTTAGCTGCTCATCTCTCTCTCGTTGGTTGTTGGTTTGTTTTATTAATCCTGGAAGAGCATATATTATGACATATATATATATTTATATATATATCACCATAGTGTGGTTTCATTTGCCATTGTTGATGGTTTGATAATTTTTGTTATTTATTTTTAAAAATAATTTCAATTAATTCATATCCATATATCTCTTTATAATACAATATAATGCGGCCTATGATTGTAAAACGACATTTGACAATTTTACCGCAAATGTTTCTTTTGAACGAAAAATCGTAATTTATTTTAAGGAGAAATAACGACCCTTTCTGTCCTTAGGGATGAAGTATGAAAGGATGAATTGTGAAGAGTAATGATGAACAGAAAAATAAAAGTGTCCAGGGATGGGAATTATTTTTCCCTTAATCATAATAAGCTTCACAATTCATCCTCTCATACTTCATCCCTAAGAATAGAAATAGTCGTTATTTCTCCTTAAAATAAATTACGATTTTTCGTTCAAAGTAAAAATTTGCGGTAAAATTTGTCAAACGTCGTTTTATACAGGGTGTACCAGGTAAATTGGGAATTTCAACAATGATATTTTAACTGAAATTTTTTGCAAGTAAAAATTAAAATATCCGAATGAAATTTGACACAGTAGTAGATAAAAGGATATAGTTTTTATTTATTCAATGAAGTTTCCATTATTAGCTACAACAGTCTCGAGGCGAGTGCGGAATGAAGCACAGGCCTTGGCGACGATGACCTTGTCCATTTGGGTCATCACCGTGTGGACTGCTTTCTTGACAGACTGGATGGTGGTATGAGGAGCTTTGTTGACATCTCTCTCAACAACGCCCCATACATAGTAGTCGAGGGGATTGCAATCTGGAGAATTAGGGGGCCAAATATCAGGACCCCAGTGACTAGGGACGTTAAGTGTCAGCCACGATTGTGTCTTTTTTGCCTTATGGGCTGGAGCTGAGTCCTGTTGGAAGACATACTTCCTTCCCGCGGCCACCATGTCCATCCAAGGCTTCAAAACGGTCTCCAGAACATTGATGTAGGTGTCAGCGTTCATCCTAAGGCCCTTCTCAAAGAAATGGGGAGGCATGGCATCACCTTCACTGCTGATAACGCCAAGGACCATTACGGAGGCAGGAAATTTCGTGTGCATCACGACAGGTATCTCTGAGGGGTCTTTACAGATCCAGCGATCATTCCTGGGATTTACCTTTTGGTCCACGTCAAAGTTCTTTTCGTCAGAGAAGAACCTTAGCATGCCAAAAGAGTCGTGTTTCAGGTTGTTGAGGAGGGCAGCAGCCTTTCCTTTTCTGTTATTCTTCATATTCTCAGCCAGCAACTTCCCTTTCCGAAGGGAATAAGACTTGAGACCAAGGTCCTCATGGATAGTTCTGACAATTGTCATAGAGCCAACGTCCATTTCCTTGGGTATGGCCCTCATGCTCTTCCCAGGGTTTCCATCAATCTTCTCCTTGACATTTTTGACAAATTCTTCGCCTCTTACCCTGTCCGATCGACGCGAGTGCTTTTTCCTTGTAGCTATCCCCTCTTTGTTACTGTCGGCCTCATCAAACTGCTTCTTGACACGATAAATAGTAGTTTTGGGCAACTTAAGAAAATCCACTATCTCTTTGGGGCTCCTTCCGGCGCGCAGAGCAACGATGATGGCAGCTCGATTTTCAAATTCTCGGTTACTGTTCATCACTACACTGCGCACACATGTACTGTTGCATTTTACATGATTATGGCTACGTAATGAAAAAAAAAACAAGTTTTTAATCTCAAGTAGTTTTTGTTTCATGGACTGTCAAAGTTAGTCCCAATTTACCTGGTACACCCTGTATATCTCTTTCTCCATGTATATGTGTGTGTGTGCCACTTTATTCAAATTTATATTATTTTAAGGTGAAAATATCAGGATTCCAGGGAAAAGTTTCTTTTCAAAATCTTTAATTTACAAATCTCACACATCAACACACACAAGCTTTCGGGCACGTAAATGAAATTTAGATCGGGATGGTAAAAGAAATAAGCAATAGCTTGCCTCTTCTAGATATAAAAATCATCCGCATACAGAATCAATTCCAAACAACTGTTCCCTATAAGCCATCTTTCAACCCCGACTATATCCGTTTTTCCTCCTACTGCCCTCTCAGCCATAAAATAAATACAGTAAAGACCCTAACTAAACGTACCCAGAACCATTGCTCACTTCAAACCTTTAAAACAGAAGAAACTCAGAATATCTTAAGAAATCTTAAAACTTGTGTCAGTGTTTTTATCATTTATTTCAAGACATTTTCAGAGTCCCTCTGAAATTCGGAATCTTCAAATTTACAAGTATATTTACAGTATTCCATATTTACCATTATCCGTATCAATAGTCCGTCATCTAAAAAAAAAAATTAGGAATTAAAACCTTTTTCACAACTCAACTAATTTGAATTCATTAGCGATAACGATTATTATAATATTCTTCTTGGAAATATTTAGACGAAAAGACGAAATAAAGAAGAAGAGTTTCTTTTATTTCTATTATAATTTGAATTCATTACTGAGAAACCCCATAACAAAGAACAATACCATTGATGATCCTAACCAAAAAATCCTAGAAGAATGCCATATACTCCATAGAATCCACAAATGCAAAACCAAAAATGTCGGCGAAACTAGCAGAATCCAATAAACAACAGAGACTCATCATAGAATACATAATATCAAGAAAGCACAATAGTATTAACATTCCGGAAATTTATAATATACTATTTCCTGAGCTCATCCCGAATCCTCCAAATAGAGAAATCTCCTCTGAATAGCAATAGTGAAACACCAGATGCACAACCTTTTAATAATAACTACGTATTAATATGCAATACTGGTTTCCTTAGTTATATCCCAGAGGTCTATATTTATTCATTTGTTTGATATATATATGTTATATTAAAATATCATTTTATTTAAAATTATATTTCATAGATACAAATACTCTGTTAAATCGACCGCCAGAGGTCACGCTTACCCTATAAAAAATCATTGTTGTTGTTCGCCGTTGGCCGGCTTAAAACTTTTGTACATTATGTAAATAATATTTTGTTTTTCTTGTTCTACTCACCTTAAGCCAGGCAGTACTTTTATCAAATTATGTTCTTTTATATATTTCTTTAGTTCAATTAAATTACTGATCAAAAACCATATTTATTATTATTCTTTCAATATTTATGCCACGACTGCTCAACAATTCTAAAATACAACAGAAATCTAATTATTTTTTCATTATATATATATTTTTTAAATATGGCTCTGTTTGTATGATAGTTTTTTTTATTATTTATCCCTAGTACACGTGTTACAGGCCATGATAATCATGGTGGGTAGAAGAAGGCGACTGTTTTTACTGTAAGTACACCACATGTCTACACATATGAAAAGCGACTTTGCACTTACAAATGTGTCAGAGCCTCGTTTGGTTACTTGAACTCGCTGGTGGGGTTGAACTTTTTCAAGAATCGGGGGTAATTGGAACTTTTTTTTTTTAAACAGAAAAAAAAAAGTGCTCCCCAATGCAGGAATTGAACCCGGGTCATAACGGTCTCGTAGTTTATCGTTACCCAATCAGATAGGGTAGAAGAAGCAATGATTCGGAACAAGATCATTGTAAAATGATAAGCATCTTTGAAGATGAAAGAAAATTAACTTAAAGACCCATTTCCAAAGAAAAAAAAAGAAGGCAAGCCTACTCCTCATTGAAAAAGGTAAACAGCAAGATCCTTTAAACCCAAACATAAACGAAACATCGACAATTATGAGAGTATAAAATAAAAATATAAACAGTAGCAATGCGTTTCTTTATTCGTGAAAAGTACAAATTTTCGGATCTTTATAATCCTTCTACAGGAATAGCTATAAGTTGAGACAATGAATATATAGTATTGCGCTAGTGACCTTATGTACTGAGAGAAAACATCCGAGAAGCTTTTTCAACGTTTATTAAAAAACTAATGGTTTTAGAAAGAGCACTTTCTAACTAAAGATTATTGTCTTATATAATCTAAAAAACAAAAGTATGCAAAATAATTATACAAAATAAAATTATTTAAAAATAATTATACATGAAAGTTATTAAAAATAAATAAGTTGTAAAAAGTTGCAAATAAACCCATGACAAAAGATGTAGACAAAACAAAAGACTCCAGAGTGAACCAACAATATTATTCACATATATATTTAAAGACAAAAAATTCAAGTTTACATAAATATTTTATAAAATAAATTTCATAAAACTATAGGAAATTTATATATTCGAACAAAATAGACACGAATCATGAGAGAAAATAATTAATATACAGTAGACTCTCCTATAACGCGAGTTTTTACAACGCGATTTCGTACAACGCGATAAAAAAATTGCGACAAATTTATTTATACAACGCGAATTTTCGTATAACGCGTTATAAAATAAAATACATGATATTTGTCACTAACAATTTACCCTAACAACATTAGCGTTATACAAGTTTTATTTCGTACAACACGAATTCCTATAACGCGATTTCATACAACACGGAACACATTAATCGCGTTATAGGAGAGTTTACTGTAACAATATATAAAATTTACATATTAGCCATCAAAAAAACGAAATAAAAAAATAAAAAATATAAAGATCAGGTGTTGAAATCAATATTAAAAATGGCATATCCTGACCAGGAGCACATGTGCTTTACAGAAGGCAGAGCGCCATCTGGTGGAACAGAAATCAACTAAACATTGATTTGGCCTGTTCCCTGATATTTGGACAATTCAATTTCTTGATAAATCAAGAAAAGCCATCCACGAATATTAGCCATCATACGTATAATCCACTTCTTCGCCTTATCGGAGACACAACCCATTACCCCATATCCTTAATAAACAACAGATACTCGTCATAGACACAAATTTCTAAGTATGCTATAATTCGGGTCTCTATTGGTGATTTATTTTATCGTGTAGAAGGACTTTCAGGTAAGAAAGCTAGAGATTCGTATTGAATATTTTTTAAATAAACCTATTCCTGGAAGACTGATGTATTAAACTAAACTTGATACTGGGATCAATTTATTTATAAAGACTTCATATAATGTTTTTATTAAAATATATAAACAATTTATTTATTTTTTATATTCTGTGTTATATCGTTTTTAATTATAAATCCTTATTAAGTTACTTATTAAAAACAATGAAGGTATATCCTGACCACGTTTACATCAACTTTTAGATGGCAGAGCGCCATCTAGTGGAACAGAAATCAACTAAACGTTGATTTAACCTAATACTTGATTTGTCAAGAAAATGGGTTGGCAAAATATCAGAGAAATGGTTAAATCAATGTTTAGTTGATTTCTGCTCCACTAGATGGCACTCTGCCATATAAAAGTTCATGTCAACGTGGTCAGGATATGCCTTTTTCGATTTTAATAACAAGCACCTGACCTTTTGTTTTATTTTATTTTTCTATTGTTTTTCCATAGTTACTTATATATTGATGGTTTTCTAACATGATGATGGTAAGTCCTCATCCTATGTATGATGTGCTAATTCAATCTACATATATATGTGGGAGCTCACGTGTGGTGTGATGCAGGACTCTAGGCGCTGAAGAGAACTCCACCCAGCATGGTGAGTAGAGCTACCCTGCCGAGAGCTCTTGTCTCTCTAGACTTCAACTCTATTTTACCATAGTGTAAACAACTTCCGTGATAATAGGAATTCATACATACTTGAATGAAAAGACATTGCATAGAGAACTGAAGGTATCTTTATATAGACCACATACAAAAGTGAAATTGCACTAAGATCAAGTGAATAAATTAAGAAAAAAGGCATCTTCTGATCATGTAACTAAAGGTTACTGATGGCTTGCACCTTGGTCAACTTTTCTCGATTAATCAATAATGAGTGTTAGCCCAATTATGGAATAATTAAACCGAAAGATCTGATACAATGGGGTTGCGAATTGAAGAGGTTATACTCAATTCATTCGACAGATGGCACACACCATCAGCAAATTTTAGTTGTACGATCGGGATATGGCTTTTCCTTAATTTATCCTGATCCCAGGACAATTTCACTTTTCAAATATTTTTCAGGATTTTTTTTTTTCATTTTTTCACCTATTTTCTTCAAATTTAGAAACACCTATAGTGTTTCTATAGATTGATATAGTTTAAATTTCAAATAATAACTTCTTGTAAAGGGCAACACCGCTGATATTTGGGCGAACAATAACCGTATGAGGATTTTTGAATGGAAATACAATATATATGTATCCTTCCATTGCAATTTTTACTGCTTGCTCTTAAGTATCGCATCACTATATATATATTAAAACAAACGCATATCTTGGATCAATCTTATTTATTGAAAAAAATTCGATATTTCGACGAAGCTGTTTGCCTATCTTCTAGAATTCAAACCCCTTAATATGTAAGAAAAAAAAGTACAATTGTGACATTGTACTGGGATAAGGTTCATAAATTAAGAAAAAGGCATCTCCTTATCGTGCAAGTTATCACGCTGATGAGGGCCAACAGCCCGAAACGCGTATATGGTTAGCTTTTCTTGATTAATCAAGAATGGGTATTTAGCCAATTCTGGAATAATTAAAATTCAATGAATAGTTGATAATTATTTCGATATATGACGCAAGCCATCACCAACTTTCAGTTGCACGACAAGGAGATGCCTTTTCCGTCAATACGTGTCTCTTATTTTTTAAGAACTATGAATGTCCGGGGGCCAGGCAACCTCTATCTTCAAGATTGATCAGAATTGTTACTCTCAGTGTGAAATTTTGACTTTCATTCTCTCCATGCTGACAGGGCGTGTGTCGGCAGAGTTCCTAGTGGTGGCCCGACCCCTGCCCGCCAACACCTCCCGTGAAGCCGGCCAGAACGTCAAGCTGCGGTGTGAGGTACGGGGGAGGCCCTCGCCACGCCTGAGATGGTTCAAGAACGAAGCCCCCGTGGAGCCCCGCGGCCCCAGAGTGGAAGTCCGGGGCTACGCCGGGCCCGGAGGCTTAGTAGGCTCCCGGCTCCGTATCTCCCGGGCCGACGTCCACGATACGGGATTCTACCGCTGTGAGGCCCGGGCGGGCCAACTACGGGTGGAGACCACGGTGGTACTGCGGGTCCGAGCTGGTAAACTGATCACAACTCGATAGCTATTCTAACACAGTAGAACGTCTTATTGAGGACCGCTATTGGGACCATTGTATTGTGATATTTATGAGGGATGATTCTCATTGAGGCATCAATTCTTGTGTGATTGATGTGTGGTTGTAATTGACATAGTGTCGAAGGCGTTGATACATAATATACGATATTTTCTGCGTGGAAAGTCTAAAAGTCAAACTTTAATTTACCTACGATATGGCAATTCAATTATTTGGAATATTTTATGAATTCATCATATTTTAAATGATACAACTATGTCCCATTTTATTAAGTATCTGTAACTAGCCAAATAAACAGAACAACGCCTTTTTTTCCGAATGAATATTTACCTGAGTGTATATGTATAAATAAATATAAAGCTATTTCACAAGTTAAATATTATTAATTACAATTATATATTTCGACTATGTTTAATTCGGTTTCCCCTCAGTGAATATGTCTTCCCAATATTGATTAGTGTTGGGGTGTAAACACACCAAGTTTCCAGGGATGAGTTTCTTTTTCAATATTTAATTTTTTCCTCTAAAATTTCTTTATATTCAAATATAATATTTAGAATAGATCTTTATAATATATATAATTCTTAATATTAGCTTGCTAATTAATATATTTGTGCTCTTTGTTTCAAGGTGTTTCTTAGTAACTAAATTGAATGAGTTTCTGAAAAGGGGTTTAATTACGAATTTCTTTAGATGACGTATTATTGATTCAGATATTTGTGAATATGGAATACTTGCATATCGATTATTAAATTTAAGGGTTCTGAATCTCAGAGGGCTGTGTGGAAATAATTTTGAAAAAATGATAAAGGATATTGACATGTTTTCAAATATCTCCAAATTGGCCGTTATATCGACCTTTCTCAAACTCTTAATCAAATTGCACAACTCCCCGTTTTCCAACACCTTCATAGAAGAGATACTCAAGTACCAAGACCAGCCAAACACGATCAGGGTATCATTCGATGTTGAATCCTTCACACTCAGTCTCCCACACCAGCTGATACTGATCAGACCGAAGAATTTTTGAGAAAAATCAGGTTGATCAGATGACTGTCAGGAAAATAGCTAAACTCATAGCCCTATGCCTCGAAATAAATGTCTTAACATACGATTCTAAAACTTACGAACAGATAAAAGGTTCTCCCATTAGTAGCTCTCTTTCAACCTCAGTTGGATTACAGTTGGATAACCTCACTGTTCCCGTCAGAAATAGTTTCATTACTTCGATATATTGATGATATATTTTGTATCTACCACTACAATCAAGCTAAAAACATTCTGAATATCCATAACTACCATCCCATTCCGAATTTCACGTACGAAAAAGAAACAAAAAATAACCGGCCATTTTCAGATATAAAAGTCAATCCCGTATACAACAACAATTCCAAACACTATAATATAAGCCATGCTTCAATCCGAATTTTCTCCTACTGACCTCTCAACTAAAAAGTATTTTCTGTAAAGACCTTAACTAAACGTGACATAGCAATTGCTCACCTGAAGCCTTTAAAACGGAAGAGACTCCGAATACTTTGAGAAATCTGAAAACTGGTCAATATCCTATATTATATATTTTAATACATTTTCACACACAGCCCTGTTGAGATTCGGAATCCTTCAAATTATAAATCCATATGAAGCAATTCCTATTTACCAATATATATATCAATAGCCCTTCACTTAAAGAAATTCGGTATTAAAACCTTTTTAGTCACTCACTCTCTCTCACCTAATTTAAGTTAGTTACTAAGAAACCCCACAACAAAGATCAATAGTTTTAATTATTCATCTAATATTAAGAATGACATGCATTCAATAGAATGAGAAGAATGCAAGATAAAATATTTAGTTGAAACTGGCAAACATTTAAATATAAGTATATGTCAGAACATAACGAAATATCTGAAAAAAAACTTGTGTTCCTTGAAGCCTGATCTTTCACTTTAATATTGATGCAGTGGAATATAATATATTGAATTATTTATTTAGATTATATTTAATTGTCTTTAAAATCAAAAAAGGCCTGACCACGTTCACATGAAATATTTTCACTAAGCATTGATTCAACCTGTTCCCTGATATTTGGCCAACGTGGTTGACTTTTCCTGCTTTATCACGAAAATGGGTTGGCCAAATATCAGGGAACAGGTTAAATCAACGTTTAGTTGATTTCTTTTCCACCAGATGGCACTCTGCGATCAGAAATGAACGTGGTCAGGATATGCCTTTTTGGATTTTAATAACCAATACCTAACTTCTCTTTATTATTTTCTCTCTTAATTGTCTTTATAAAGTGAATAATTCGAAAATAAATTGAAAATTTAAACGAACCACAAAATTATATTCTTAGAATGATATAAATAATTATATATTAATTATAAATATTATTTTAAAGTAATATTCGCCTTACAAACTCGAGGAGAAGATGGTGAAGCCGGGTCATTCAGTCACTATATAATAATTATAATCGTTTTACAAAAAAACTCAAAATATGTTAAATTATTTGTTATTTGTCTGATATTTGGCTTTTATTGGCTTATAAGTTACTTAATACATAACAATGACGCGCCATCTATATAATACAAATTAAAACACCAAAACGCGAATGTTTCTTTTCGCAAATAAATCAAACTTCTACTTCAGTGTTGCATACAAAAGCAGATTGATTCAATACAGTATTAGAGCTCTAAAGATGCAATATGGTAGATTAAATTGGCGAAACCGCTGGGAGGATTCACCACTGATCAGCCAAGCCCTCCCAATATTTTTTCACCTCAGTAAGAACAGTAGAAGTTGATTTATTTGTGAAAAGAAACATTCGCGTCTTAATGTTTTCATTTGTATTATAAGTTATTTGTATATACAGCTATCCAAACACAAAATATTCACCAATAGCTTATTCAGTAGTTTTGATGGAGAAGAGTAACAGGCATAAATTCATCTTGACAAGAATGGATCAGTAAGTAATGGATATATGCTCGGGCCAACGCCCAAGTCATTCGTTTAGTGTGATTATAAAGTATTTTTAAGATATAGAGCTTGTAGTACGCATGCTTATTGTGGAAAAGAACCCACTTCAGCCACAAAAGAGATTTTTTTTATCGAAAAATCGACAAAGATTCTTTGTATCTTTGTTATAAGATAATTAAAAACAATTATGTGGCTAGAATTAAAACTATATATGGATGTTACAGTTTTCTATTTGAAATCTTTAATTTATTTATTTTCAACTCTCATCCTCAATTCTCATCAACTTGATCCTGAAGAAGATAAAATTTCATGGTCAAATTTGTATTTTTGCAGAGAGTATAAGATCATCTATGATGATATAAACTTGTTATGTCCACAGGTCGCTTCCAACCATCTGTGGAGATGCCAGCTTTCCCGAACATCTTTCCCCACTTCCCTGCGCTGGGCGGAAGGTGGGTCAATATGTATGTGTTCACCAATATCATACCCATAATTAGATAATTAATTTCACCTTTTGTATACATTCCGCTACATAAAAGTGAATAGAAGGTCTTCAACACCTATACTAATTATATAAAAGGGCGTACCTGGATCTGTAAAGAAAAAAAAAACAACATTTTTTTCTCTCAAATTGAGAAAAAAAATGTTTTTTTTCTTTACAGATCCAGGTACGCCCTTTTATATAATCTTAATTAATGTATCGCCTTTTGACTCAACCTATACTAATGTTTATAACACACAAAGAATATAATATATTTTCTCCCCCTTTCAATATCATTAATATTTAAAACATGTAAATAATAATTTGTATATAAAAATAGTATTTATCATCAATTTATTATCGTGATAATCCTGTTGAAGGACCGACAAGTCCGAAAGCTTGAAAATAAAAATGTAAACAAGAAACTTAGCCCTGGAAGCTTTTTTTTTTTTTTTATAATACTAATGTAAAATAACCATACTTCTTCTTTAGGGCAAAGCTAAAAATGATTTATATTTTGCTAAGGCTTTAACCGTGTCAAGAATTTTCATCAATAATTTTTAAAAATTGAATTATAATAGGAAGATGCCAACTTCAATCTCCAGGGTGCCAAAAAAGTTAGTGAGCATTCTAAAATTACTAGAACAAATTTTTACCCTATCTTTATGTCTATTCGCTGACTGCACATCCAAATGTATGAAAAACAATAGAAAAAAAAGTGGGTCAGGTGTTGAGATATTAAAAATAAAAAAGGCATAACCTGACCAGGAGCACATGTGCTTTTCAGAAGGCAGAGCGCCATCAGGTGGAAGAGAAATCACTAATCATTGATTTAGCCTGTTCCCTGATATTTGGCCAACCCAATTTCTTGATAAATCAAGAAAAGCCATCCACGAACACGTTTCACGCTGTTGGCGCTTGTCAGCGTGGAGTAGGCTGTACCACTGTGACCAAAAAGATTTTTGGTCCCAATGGCTTCCTGAGAAACCAAGAAATGGGTATTTAAAGCCAAACTTGCGTAAATACGCTTAACACATGAATGACACAATGACACAAAAACTTAACACGTAACTGATATGTATATAAGATTATAATATCTACAATATGTATAAATCTGTCAAGTCTCAGTAATATGTACCGAGGATATATACATGTTCTAGTTCAAATATTTATCAAAATTCGAAACCATTATAGACACGTATGATTATTTTCAAAAATAAACAATTTCTACTGCCCTTACATCAATATAAAAATTAAAGGGGGGCTGGTTCATCCGTGGTGAATTGCAGTAAGGGCAGTAGAATTTTTTTTTTTTAAGAATCATACGCGTCTATAATGATGTCGAATTTTGATAACAGATGACGCGCTAATGCATCATAATCAAATATTTATGTTGAGACTGATATTCGGCCATCCTTCAATATGATAGTGTATGATGTCTACAATAAACTGTCGGAAATTTCAGTGTGATGTCTCACATATGTAAAACAACATTTGAAAATTATCCCGCAAAAAATCAAAATTTATTCCAAGGAGAAATAGCGATTATTTCTAACCTTAGAGATGAGCTATGAAAGGATGAATTGTGAAGAGTAATGATAAACGGAAAAGGGATGGGAATCGAACCCACAGTGTTCTGCTTACCGGGCAGATGCCATGTCCACTAGGCTACCCTGGACATATTTTTCCGTTCCCATCCCTGGACACTTTTATTTTTCCGTTTATCATTACTCTTCACAATTCATCCTTTCATACCTCATCTCCTGATGTTTCTCCTTGTTGTTTCTCCTTGGAATAAAATTTTATTTTTCGTTCAAAAGAAACACATGCGGGATAATTTTCAAATGTCGTTTTACAATCACAAGCCGCGTTATATTGTATCTCACATATGTGTCCAGAGTAAATATATGTCTGCTAATTTCTATTGCACATTGACATTCTGGATAACCTGTATTTTGACTCTAGTTTTGAACCACAAACTGCAATTTAAACTAAATCATTGTGTATAATTCTCCTCAATGTATAATTTTCTTACAACATAAACCTTAGATTATTAAAACATTGGATCAGTAAACATGAGGGCAACCATTTCGTTCAATTACATTACTTTATTTTTCATATATCATTTTTGTAAACAAAAAAGGTGATGTTGATAAATTCAATGAATATTTACACAATCATAGAAAAATTATATTAAACCTTTATACTACATAAACTTTATACTTATAAACATAAATATTCTAACTAAATTAAACACATTGGAAGGATACCAAATTGCTAAGCCAAGGCCTTCTAATAATTTTACACAAATATTGTAGTTGTTAATACAAAGCAATATCGCGCCATCTATATATAACGAATTAAAACATTAAGACGCTAATGTTTATTTTGACAAATAAATCAAACTTCTACTGCCCTTACTGCGATTAAAAATATTTGGAGGGCTTGGCTCATCAGTGTTGAACCCTCCCAGAGGTTTCACCAATTCAATCCACCAGACCGCTTCTCAGAGCTCTAATACTGTATTGTATCATTCTGCTTTTATATGTTACACTGAGGGGTGAAATATTAGAAATGGTATTTAAGCAAACTATAGACATAAACCTTTAGGACAGTAGAATTACATTTAAATATTTACATCGAGCAATGCTCTTCCACAAACAACAAGGAAAAGTTAGACATAAATTAATACAAAGCAATAACACGCCATCTATATATAACGAATGAAGAAATTAAGACGCTAATGTTTATTCTGACAAATAGATCAAACTTCTATTGTCCTTACTGCGATGAAAAAATATTGGGAGGGCTTGGCTCATCAGTGGTGGACCCTCTCAGCGGTTTCGCCAATTTAATTTACCAGACCGCTTCGATAGCACTTCGAGAGGTGTAACTACGATATTTGAACTTAGAAATTGAACAAATCCATATATACATTTAAATACATACAAAAAAAAACAGGTTGAAAATAAAATATGAATATGTAAATAATATTTAACATAATATACAGCTAAGATTGTATTATCGTCTTCCCTCAGCGAATTTATTTTATTTAGAATTTTACCGAAAGGATTCTATTTTTTATATATTACATATATATTTGTGTGTGCGAAAAAATGGAGAAAAGGTCAGGTGTTTATATTACAAATACAAAAAAAGATTTTGTTGATGTTAAAAACAAAAAGGCCTATTCTGATGGCGCGTTCTGCAATCTAAAATTCTCCCATGAGCGGTGAGGATATGCCTTGTCAGTATTTAATATATATAAAGGTCAGAAATTGATAATCAACTGTACATTCAAATTTAGCATGTGATGCTCTAAGAGAAGTTAAACTTCAGC
Source organism: Cordylochernes scorpioides (assembly GCA_030710605.1). Classification (NCBI taxonomy): domain Eukaryota; kingdom Metazoa; phylum Arthropoda; class Arachnida; order Pseudoscorpiones; family Chernetidae; genus Cordylochernes; species Cordylochernes scorpioides. The sequence continues at coordinate 120,336,919 of CP092864.1, forward strand.
AGCAATAGTTGGTACGATGGCGGACACCAAGGTAAGGTCCCGGACCTCCCACGCGGAAACACTTGCCCATATTTACCCAGAACCTGGGATTCAATTAAGGACACCAGGCCGGTTCGATCAAAAATTGGACCTCCTTGTTTACCCTCGTCACATGTCCTGTAATACGCCATAGGGGTTTTAATATCCTCAGCTGTCTAATATATCGCTTTCTTTCTCTCCTCTACCTTTTTATCATATATAAATTTATCTTCACATTTAGGAAAATCTAATCAGTAAAATAATAAATCCCCAAATATTTGAGTATTTCTAAACCACTGTATTTCTATTTTTTTTTCATCAAACACAGTGAATCTATCTATTTAAATAATATTTCTGTCTGGAGGTAATGCACGGTTTCAACTCGGAAGTGGTTGGGAGTTGGAGATTGATTCTTGAAGCAATTATTTGTGACCTCAAATGAGAAATAATCCAATATTCTTCTATCGCGAAGCTTCTTGTAGTTGGAAACAAAAAACTGTTAAAAAATAATTTATACAGATACACAGACACACAAAGCTTTATTAAGACCAGCGGTCTTATACAGATTCACCACAGGAAGAAATAATAGATGGAGCTCCTATACTCCAGGCAGCGCAGCACCCAACAACAGCCTCCAGGTCCGACGCATGTCCAATGGCCACACGTTCCTTTGTGCATACGTCATGGTAAGCGAATCACTGAACAGGCGAGTGTGGAATCAGCCGCGTTCTAGTCTTCGCTTTACTCGTTTAAATGGGCCACGACATTCGGCGATTCAATTAATCTCCTCCGAACGGTGACTGTAGAATTTATATAAACCAAAAAGAAGACCTTGATCAAACGTCATTGCATTAATCCAGTTATAAATTTGTTGACTATCGAATTGAGACAAGGATAAATCACCCAAGAGTTCCCCTCTTTGTTTCTCCAAGTAACAGCAATCAAAAATAATTTATACAGATGCATCAGAGGTCCAAAGAACGATTAGGCGCTTCTTGCGATTTTCTTGCTTCAGCCGTTTTCCAAACTAACTTATTTATGATGAGGGTGATTTCCTTATTCACAAAGAGTATCGGAATATTTTAAGGTCAACGTTTGCCGATAGAGATTTATGAACACTTTGAAAAATGCTGCCTAACAAGCTTATATTTTTATTTTTCTGAAAATAATTACTCGATGTATTACAAGGTTATCCCAAAGGTTCGTAAAAACTTGCAAAAAATTGAAATTTCAAGGTCAACGTTTGCCGGTAGAGATTTAAGAGCACCTTGGAATTACATGTGATAGCTATCAAAGTTATAAATGAAGAGAATGCTTGTTATCAATATGAATCTATCGTTTTAATCATAAATACAATATTTGATGCGTGTCATTTATTTATCGATTAAATATTCAAATAAGTTGAAAAATTAGGACATTATTTTTTGCGTATTTTTCTTTATAAATAGATATAGTTAAAATCTATTTCTACAGCTCTTATACTGCGATGAATAAAAATTGAAAGAGATTGGAGATGGTTCATCAGTGGTAAACCCTCACAACGGTGTCGCCATTTCAATCATCAGACCGCTTCACTATTGTATTAGACTGGATTTTTATATAACTCTCATTTGTTCTTAAGTACAGCAAGTACTTGTGTTTGTACAGTAAATTTATGTTTCGAAGTAACTATGAACATTTGCTTCTCTAGGACTGTAGAAATGTATATCTACATTGAAAATATTGTCGCAAAGTATTTATTATTTTATTAATAGAGTATCATTTTTGATGTTTATATTTTGCTACTTTTAAACTTCCCTCATCGCTTATCTTTTGTTTATCATTCATAGTTTGTTCTTTGACTTAAATAAATTGCTGTCTCATCCTGAAGTTTCTCTTTCTTAATTTTCCACGTGGCAATATAATGCATCGAGCAATGCTCTTCCGCAAAATCACAAAATAAATTTGTTTGACAATTAACAATTACTATAAATTTATTGAAATCTTCTCAATACATGCAATATATATATATAACACTGTGAAATAATAGTACAAATGTAATATTGTACTGGGATAAGGTGCATGCCTTTTTCTTAATATATAACACTATGTATAATGTACATGGCGCCATCACTGCAGAGTTTGGTGGAGAATCACCAGCGGGTCTACAGTGACACCACGTATTTCGTGATCTACGAAGAAGGCGTAGATCTCGTGCTTCGACGCTGAGGTGGCAGATAGTTGATGATAATATGTAAAAATGTTGCCTAACTGACACATTACAAGAGCATTACTCAATGTATTACAAGGTTATCATAAAAGTTCGTAAACACTTGCAAAAAATTGAAATACCAATATTATTCGCCATAATATTATTTACCGTTATGTAATAATGTCTATGTTAATGTATAAAGTAATTGTATTATGTATTATTATGTATATTCGCCGTTATGTATAATGTCTTTGTATTATATATAAAGTAATTGTATTATGTATTATTATGTATTCTCCGTTATGTATAATGTCTTTGTATTATGTATAACTTAATTGTATTATGTATTATTATGTATTCGCAGTAATAATTTTATTCGCCAAGTAATAAGAAAAACACGAACTTTTGGGACAACCTTATAAATCTTTAATTTTGATATAAATGTCTTCTACCCTACTAGGAGCAAATGTCCATAGTTCCTTCAAAACACCAATTTATTGAACTCAGTAGCAAAGTCAGGGTATATAGGAAATTGAGTCTATTACAATAATGAAAGCGGGGTCTGGATTTTGTCTGCCAAGTGGCGTCAGACAAAATGACGGATGAGATTCCTGTGACCTTTCTTTGTGAGTAGTTCATTCGTTAAACGAAAAAAATGACTTATTTCACAAACAACGGTCGTGAAGTATTATTTTTTACTCGATAAGAACGCAACGGAATTTATTGTGACGATACAGAAAGCTTACAGAGAACATGTTCTAAGTAAACCATGAGTGTAGCAATCTGCCCTGTAGGGCAAAGTACGGTATCGTGAGCCCCGAGCCGCTACAGTAACCATGAAGGCCTACAGGGAACTTTGAAATGTGGCTGACTAACGGAGCAATGGCACCCCCCTTTTCATGGAGGACAAGACACCACCCAAGTGTACGAATGGTTATTTCGATTTAAAAATAGTTAAATGGTCACTGAAGATCATGCCTATTCCTGTCGTCCTTCAACTGCGCATACTGAGAACAACATTTACACAAAATCTGTATTATCTTCAATGAACATCAACTTAGAGCAGTACAAACACGAATGCCCAACTAGGTTGTCTTGAAGCACCATTCAGGACAGGGGGTTGGTGAAAGGATAGTCTAAACCGTTAGTTTTCGACGCAACGACCTGGGTTCGATTTCCGCATTGGGCACTTTTTCGCATTAAACAAAAAGCCCCAGTGGGCCCCGATTTTTGCAAAAATCCAACCCCACCAGCGAGTGCAAGTAACCAAGCAGGGCTCTGGCACATTTTTAAGCGCTAAGTTGAACTGATTTTCACATGTGTAGTCATGTGGTGCACTTACAGTAAAAGTAGTCGCCTACTTCTACCCACCATGATTATCATGGCCTGTACCACGTGTACTAGGGATAAGCAAAAAAGAAAACATTCAAGACATTTTAACTGTTGATTTATCAATGCAGAGAAAGATAGCAAAGTTTTTTCCCCGAGTTAATTTACAGAAGTTCAATCAGTTTTTACCCAGAAGTTTGTCTCCAGAGTTTTTATCCGTGTTCAAGTCTAACTAACTTTATTCATGCGCCTATTCGCCAATATTTACTACCCACAAACTTCACTGTTCCTTAGGATGAAAAGAGACTTGAAAGGGAAAGTGTTTTGTCGATGTTGAAGACTTAAAACGCCAGGTCATGACAGCGCTAGCAGCTATGTGGACGAATTCAAAAGGTGCCTCCAACTATATAATACAACTGCATTAGTACTGATTGGAAGTACTTTGAAGGATATTAAAGTCGTATTTGTGGAAATATAAATTACTTGCTCTGTATAAATAAATTACGGTTAATTTGGACTCCCCATGTATATATAACTGTAAATGGTTTAACTGAATATTTGCTAGCCAGAAAGCTACATATGCATATATAATGGATGCTGTGCAGAGTTTATTTGTTTATATTCTAATATGTATAATATATGTTATATTAAAATATTATTTTATTTAAAAATATATATATATTTCATAGATCCAAATACTCTGCTAAATCCACAGCCAGAGGTCACGCTTCCCCTATAAAAACTCATTGTTGTTGTTTCCCGATGGCCGGATCAAACCTTTTGTACATTATGTCAACATGTTTTCCTTTTTTTAGATTTTTACGCCTTAAGCCAGGCATTACTTTTATCAAATTATGTTTATATATATATATATATTCCTTAGCTCAATTAAAAAAATCTCTGATCAAAACTATTTTTATTATTATACTTTATATATTTTTGCTACGACTGCATTACCAATACCATTGACCTATTCCAAAATATATCAAATCTCAAGATCATAATCTCAATATCAAAAATAATTCCAAAATCAGCATTATCTCCTAATTTTTATATAACATATATCAAAATAATTGTCTATACTCTCTTAAATATAAAGTACATTCTCACAGAACATAGAGGCACACCCACACATCAATACGGGAACTGACAGATAACAAGTTAAGTAAGAAAGCGAGAACAGAAAAATGACATTATCAGCGCATCCCCACAATATTATTTACTCTCCACTTTGGGGGCTAAAATGAAAAATGGCTTTTTGATGTTGAGGGGGCGTTCTCCCAGATTGAGCAGTAATGATTGGGGGGGAGGGGGGCTGAATCTCGAATGGGGCAAAACCTCCGTACACAATGTCAACATTGGTTAGTTGACTCATACCATGCTCACCAACCATCACATCCCATTACATACAACTCTCTATTGGATTTTATCTGCTTACGTCATTATATTCCAATATGTATAGTATTAAACTATATAATGCGCGCTCTCTCCTTTTATGAGTTAGATATGAAATTATGAAAATTGGAAACTATTATAGACGCGTATGATTCTTTTTTAAAACACTTTCTACTGTCCTTACTGCAATAGAAAAATCATATTTGATATTTTTTCCATCACAGTAAAGGCAGTAGAAATTGTTTAATTTTTTAAAAGAATCATACGCGTCTATAATAGTTTCCAATTTTCATAACAGATGGCGCGCTAATGCATCATAATATGAAATTATGCTTAAGCATTTTGTTAAATTTTATAAAAATACAATTCCTATATTCATTATATATTAATAATATTGGTAGAGATAGAGGTATTGAGATTGAAACTACTTAATCACAACGTCCATTCAAGCTTATATAGGTTTGAATTACAATAAAACTCAGCCTTTCTCTCTCCTCAGGTTTTCTTATTTTATTGAACATTCTCTCGAGCTTTCGGGAACTGTGTACCCTACTACAGTGTATACAACGAAATGAATCTCAAATATCTAACTATTATTTATATCTTATAAATTATTTACCTATTTCAGTAGAGCTAAGAAAATTATTTATCATATTGTTTTGTGTGCATAGTTTTAAATAGTTTTCTTAGCACTTCTGAAATATGTAAATAATTTATAAGATATATATAAATAATATAGTTTATAATACAATATAAATCGGCTATGATTATAGAACGACGTTGAACAAGTTTTACCGCAAATGTTTCTTTTTACAGAACGAAAAATCGTAATTTTAATTATTTTAAGGTGAAATAACTACTATTCCTATCCTTAGGGATGAAGTATGAATGGATGAATTGTGAAGAGTAATGATGAACGGAAAATTCCCATCCCTGGACACTTTTATTTTTCCGTTCATAATTACTCTTCACAATTCTTCCTTTCATACTTCATTCCTAAAGATAGGAATAGTCGTTATTTCTCCTTAAAATAATGAAAATTACGATTTTTCGTTCTATAAAAAGAAACGTTTGCGGTAAAACTTGTTAAACGTCATAAATAATAATTAAAATATTGAGATTCATTTCGTTGTATACTCCTGTAGGAGGGTTCACTGTACCCGAAATCTTGAGAAAATGTTTAATAAAGTAAGAAACTCGAAGCCTGCGTTTTATTGTAATTAAAATTTGAGAGGATTTTTCCGATATTACAAAAATAGGTTTAAATACAAAATAAATATAAATAAGATTAAATACGGATATAATAGATTAATATAGAGAAAGATTGGCTTATCAGTGGGTACAGTATGTATATAGTCTGTATATAGTTTCTTTATCAAGCAGAAAATGTAAACAAATGGTATGCTTCGGTTATTGTTAGATTTTTCATATTCCCAGTAATGAGACGGGCATAACATTTTTATATTTATTCTGAAGATAGAGGTTGCCTTTCTGTGGAAAATAGACACTTCGGCCAGTTAGAGTTTTTTTTTTTTTTTTCTCAACGTTTCGACAAAAATCTTTTGTCTTCGTCAGGAGAAATAAAAATAATAAATCACTTGGCAAAGCGTTAAAAATTGTTGATGTTGTACTAAATTCGAAAAATTGCGTGAGAACGCCCTTGCAACCTCAGAACAATTTTTAACGCCTTGTCAAATGCTTTATTTTTGTTTATTTATCCTGACGAAGACAAAAGAATTTTGTCGAAACGTTGAGAAAATAAAAACCTATCTGGCCGTAGTGTCATTTTTCACAGAAATATTTTTATATTTGTTTAGCATAACGATTGTGGTCCTTTAGTATGGCGGACAGCTAACCCTTATGTTCATATTCTCTAGTTTTTTTATCTTTTATCTGGCGGGGGTAATATACATTGGCGAATTATAACAACCAGGACTTGGGATAAATTCCGCACTGGACAACATTTTCTGAAGAATAATTGCTTCAATGGCCAGGATTCTTTCACAAGTCTAACCTCACCAGTGAGTGCAAACTTCCATACAGAGCTCTGGTACTTTGTAAATTAAAAATGGAACTGACACCTACATGTGTAGTCATATGGTGTACTTACAGTAAAAGACAGTTGCTATCTAACCATTGTGTTCTGTACTCCATATGGAATTGTGTTATAAATTTTAAAAAATATTTTGCAAATTAATCATAATTTTTAATACAAAAGTGTAGTGCGGATTATTTTCATGAATATTTATAAATTTCAAAGGCAACAAAAAATGTTTTTCTTTGATGCCTAGGATTTCAGAGCAGATTGTAACTATATTTGTGTCGCTGAATCTTAATATGAAATTAGGTTTTCTCTAGAAGCTCTACTTTTTGAGATTAGTGGACTTTTTTAAGTGCAGTTCTACACAAAATATGCATTTATAACTTCAATTTGGGCAGTTATAAATCACATAAAAGTATTGGTTCCTGTATACGTGACTGTATAGGAGGTCTAGAGAGAGGCGAAAGATCTCGGGATACGATGAAGGTAAATATACGTGGCCACACAGTCGGCAGTCTGCCGGTCCGGTATTGTCTAGAAAAATCCAATAGCTGGCGTTGTCTTTATGAATTGACCTTCAACGTTTCAACCAGAAGTTAGTTTTTGGTGATACATTCAAAGTGTAATATCAAAATAAAAATGTTTTCAAAAGATCTCAATTAGCCAAATTATTATCCTGTTATTTTATTTTAAATTATAATTTTTGAAATACATTAATTTGAAATATTTTGTAGGTTTTATTTATTTATATATTTTCATTTTTAGATATAACTGATCTAATTCGCCGTTTAAAATAACTGCTCTTGAAATATTTGGTATGTTTTATTTATTTATATACTAGCGGATGTACCCGGCTTCGCCCGGGTTTTACCCGAGTAAAGGTTTGTATAACGAACATTTGTTAAAACAATTCTCTATAAACATATAAAAAAAAGATATATTTTGATAATTTGAAACTCGTAAATTTGAATCTCTCGATAAAGTGATCATTTTTTTCCCGGTCCCTGTGTGCCGTGGCATCCTGAATTTTGTATTTCCTAATTTTCTACATTACAAAATAATCGTTTTATCTAGTGAACATTTTTTCCCGGTCCCTTAAAAAATACTCGATAAGTTGATTTCGATAATTTGAAACTCGTAAATTTGAATCTCTCGATAAAGTGATCATTTTTTTCCCGGTCCCTGTGTGCCGTGTCATCCTGAATTTTGTATTTCCTAATTTTCTACATTACAAAATCATCGTTTTATCTAGTGAACATTTTTTCCCGGTCCCTTGAAAAATACTCGATAAGTTGAATAAAATCATGGTCGTTTATGGAAGATGGACGTATGGACGTAGTTCCCGGAGGTCACCCGCAAAGCTTTTTTCTTGTCTACTTGGCACAGCTGTGTCACCAACTCTGCCCCCGCGCGCCAGGACCTCTTGATCCCTCTGATTGGTCGGTGGGAACTTGGACTGTCCAACCGGCTGGCGGCCGGACGATTACATTTTCTCGACGGGGGGGGGGGGGGCAGACCTAAGCCTATCTCCGTCGCATGGCGCTGCTTGCGAGTTGAAGCTACAAATCTGCAAATAACTCTAAGGATATTAAAGATATTCAAGAAATTATTTTTCGAAAACCTTTCCGGGGATATGCCTAATAATATCCCAAAATTTCACGGCGATTGGTTGTATGGTTTTTTAATCTATAGAGAACACACAAACACACAGACATTCATTTATATATATATATATGTTATAGATTAGAAATTTTTTGTGTGTTTGATTGTTGAAAAGAGGTGCAGTCGTGGAAAAGTGAAGATAATTATTTACCTTTCAAGCAGATTTTTATTTTGAATCTCTTGAAGTAAAAATATACATAAAATTATTTATATCACAGGAATATAGAATTTATACAATGAATTCTATAATCGTGAATAAAAGATAGGTAGGGTTAAATATACATATTTACAACAATAATAATTAAAATTGATATTTTTTTGAATATATGGTCAAAAATGCAGAACAGTCAATGAATGAAAAAATAAAATATATGTTTTTCAAAAAAAATAAAATATTTGTATTTTAGATTATATAATATATATATATAGATTTTCATTTTAAGATATAACTGATCTAATTCGCCGTTTAAAATAACTGCTCTAATTCGAAATATTTGGTATGTTTTATTTGTGTTCACTCTATTTCTATTTATTTGAAGTATTATAATTTCCATGTTTCAAAAACCTATTTCAAAAAGGTCGTTAGAAATATGTAAGGCCTGAAATTGCTTTACATGCGCATATTGATGATGCCAAGCATAGCTTAATGGTTAGGTGTGCGACTTCGTATTTCCACAACCTTGGTTCGAAACTTAGCCTGGGTGTTTTTTATATTATTGAAGCAAAGTTTTTTTTACAGTACCAAAATTTCCATACATAGGTAAAAAAATACGAGAAAAACGATAGGCTATTTAAAATTATAATAATGAATAGATTCAAAAAGGATGAGTTTCTTTATTTGAAAAAATAATTCGAGCTTTCGGGCGCAAGCTGCCCTTCTACAGGAATTATATATAAATTAAATATTAAAACTATATATTCAAATTATTCTGTTTAGCTCACGAACAGCGCCCTCTACCAAGGTTATAAATACGTTTGATATCGAAATCTTCTCAAAATTTTATTAATAATAGTGTGTTCGCTTAATAATTAAAATACTTGATCTAAATCGAAATATTTATAGACGCTCGCTCGATTTGAAGATTTATATCGTAACTAATCTGACTGAAATTTTAACAGTATATAGAGTAGAATCTGGAAAAACTTATAGTGAAATTTTCAGGTCTCTATCCCGAATATTCGTTGAGTTTGCCCTTTTGCTCGCGAGCAACGCCTCTAGCGGTGAAGATGGGAGGTAATATCAGCTGACCTAATGTACATGTAAAGTTTGGAGCGGGACGTTTCACAAGAGTGACATCCACGGCGCCAATTTATAATTGTAACGAATAGTGTTTGAATAAAACATTTAATCAGGTAAACCCGGGCGTTGCCCGGGTCATTCGTCTAGTCTTCTTATATATAAAAGTCAATGTCTGTTGTCTGTTTCCCGATAAATTCAAAAACTACTGAACCGATTGGTACCGAATTTTGCATGTCGCTTTTTATAAACCTGAGAAACATTTTCGGCTATATTTTGATTAGTATTTTTGGCTATTTATTTTTTTCATTTGAAGAACTTTTTTTTCGCGAAGTAAATACGAGGCGAAGTAACAACACCAGGGCAATTGAGTGACCAATGAGCGTTCTGCTTTTTTTTTTTTCAAGTTGCTTGCGTACTTTTTCTGAAATATATTATTATACGAATGTTACCTTTTTACAAAAGTATTGAGTATTGAGAGAGAAATTTATATTACTAAGTTACGGTAAGTGCACACAATGCAATTTTTTTAAACTTTACAAAATTAGCGCTACTGTATGTAAATAATGGCTATCGTATTTTTTATATTTTTTGTTCTGGCCTTTGTTTTTTTTATCTCTCTTTTTTGAAAAACTGTTTAAAATGAAGTCGCAGTCATTAGAAAACACATGTTTGCCTAATTTCCATGTGCTCTTTTATTTTTTACAGAAAAATCTTTACATGCCAGTATTTTGGATTAAGTTTTTATAAACCTATTTTTTCTTATTCTTACTGAGAAGATGGGCATCGCAGTCAAGATCCATCGCAGTCTCTCACTCAACTCAGGCAATTTCAAGGATTAATGCGCTGGGGCGGGTACCTCGGGGGTTGGGTGGAAAAGCCGCCATCTATTTAAACTATATTAGTTTTGAAACAACTAAATGAATTGCGAAAAATAATTAAATCAAATACCTGAACACTAATATACTGTTTTTTTTTTGCCATCACACACACTTTTGCCTGTGGTTTATGTGTTACTTCTATATTGCTATTCTATGGCACTTCTTATATTTATTATTGATGTACTTTCAGTATGAAGGAAATTGCACTCGGGGGGTTTCTCGGGCGAAGCCGGGTCATTCGTCTAGTATTGCATATAAAAATACTGTTTACTTTGCATATTCTGCAGAATCATCATAAATTTTAGAAAACCTTTATCTATAGTCACTTTTGCATATCATATTTAGAGATTGTGTGATGATTATTGGAAAAAAATGAGTTCAAGTAGAAGAAATTGTGTAAATCATATATATATCCTGATATCTATTTTACTACATATGCTGAGAATATATGTTAAAATAGAACAGAAAAACTGTTAGTGACTTTGTAAAGAGAGTTTATCAAGGATACTTTGGTGTTAATCTTAGTGACCAAGATAAACCTGGGCACAGTCTATATAAAGGGATGTCATCATTCCTCAACGTTTCAACCAGGATTAGCTAAATGATATCTTCAGAGATATCAACCTGTCAGAAAAGCATCTGAATTGCTTGCTTCAAGATTGAAAGAAAAAATGTACTGGAACAAGGAACCAAAATTTCCTTTTACCGTACAAGAGAAAATTATCTGCCTTCCTTCTTCTCTCGAGAAGAGAATTATGCCATAAATTAGAGGAATAGTTGAAAAATGACTCATCCTGAATACTTGTTGTGGTTATCAAGGTTTTTCTGGGCAAACGCAAAGCTGAAAACTATGCTGAACTGGTAACTTACAAATCCATTAGATGTAACATGATCATTAAGGTGCACTAGTTACACAGCCACTAAGACTGTTTTCCTGAAAATTTAGGAGACATCAGTGAGGAATAAGGTGATATATTCCAACAGGATATTAGAACTATGGAGGATCGTTACCAAGGAAGATAGGATAGACACATAATGGCAGATAACTGCTGGACTTTAAGAATAGAACTTTACCAAAAATCATTCAAGAATGACATGGAAAAGAAGCTTCCGAGGTCTTCCGTGATTTCATCGATAATTCCCCTTCTATATTTGCAAACAAAAATTATATAATGATCTAAATTCCGCATTTAGCTTTTTTTACTTGTTCTACGAATTAAAATAGCCTAACGCTAAGCTGTAGAGGGGGCTCATCCCTGGCTACGGCCCTAGTATTACATATATTTCACTAAAATGTAATATATTTAATAAATGTAGCTCATACGTGAAAACTAATGCCATATTCGAGTTCAGAGCATTAAATTCATATCAAAATCAACTCCATATACTCCGGTACCAGAACAGCTGTTCCCCAGAGACCCCTACAAGTCGCTCGGTGTAAACCACTCAGCCACCACGGTGGATTCCAGTAATTCTATCTCGGCCAATTAAAGAGATTTAATTGAATCCCGCGGATTACATCGTGGAAAATTTGGTCGGTAACGACCGAACTGCTGTTGCTCAGAGTCGATAATGGAAATTCAATACGCCATGAAATATGGAGAGTTGCATAAAAGCTACGTCGTTTTCCGTATTTGCACGAGAATTACATTTTATAGATCCTTTTGTGATCACAGACTGCTGTATTTGTCGAACCGTGCAATTATACGCTGAATCTACGTTGATAGAATTCTTCACAACGATAGCGAAAACTAGTATGTATCAATACAATAACATTTCTACTTTTTAAAGTGTTATATGCTTCGAACAAATGAATGTATTTTTTCACAGGAATTGATTTTATGACAAAAGAATTAGTCTTTGAAATGCTAACATATAACTGACCGAAATGTCGCCATGTTTTCCAAAGAATATATACTTATGTATTGTTTTGAAGTATATTTGAAGTATTGTTTTGAAGTATTTTTGTATTGTTTTGAAGTTTTGTATTATATTGAAGTGAATATAACCTTTTATCATATTTCATTTGCACAAATTTACAATTCGAGAAACAAACGAGAGAGATATGTAAATGATGTATAAATATATTTATAGTATGCAAATATCTAGGTACAAAGTAGAAGTTCAAGTGGAAGAAAATTTCAGACTTGTAGGGGACATGTAAAAATTATTGTTTTGTATTTCTATTTTATGTAAATTTTATTTGCCTTTGAAAATTCATATTTGTTTGTTGCAAATATGCAAAATTTTTATTATCTAATTTATATATATATTTTTTCTATTTAATTGAATTCATTCTTCTTCTCATTCTTTTTTTGGTTGTCTGAATATAATAGCAATAGCGTGGTGTAGCCATAGTGATTGCAATAAAAAGGCTTGATTTTATAAGGCAAATGTTTATGTGGATTGTCGTTAATTAACCACCACATAAATTGGTGAGCCGGACAAAAGAACCAGAACAACGAATTGATAAAATGAAAAGTGATGAAACTGAGAGAGTTGAGACCTATAAGGTAAATATTAAACTTCTACCTTTCTGGATTGAAAGACCTGATATATGGTTTCATCAAGTTGAGGCTCAGTTCTTGATAAATAATATATAAAGACAGAAAATACGAAATTCAATTATTTAATCGCTCAATTGGACCCAAAGTATGTCGAAAACCTCTGGGATATAATTACCTCTAAGGAAATAAATGAATATTCAGAGGCAAAAGAGAGACTTCTTAGAATATTTAAAGATGGCGAATCAAAAAGAATTCGAAAACTGCTATCGGGAATTGAACTAGGTGATCTAAAGCCTAGCCAGCTGGTGCAGAAATTGACATCATTAGCAACAGAGGACTTATCCGTTAAATTTATAAAGACGCTTTGGCTCGAAAAACTACCACAGGCAATTCGGCAAATTTTAATAATTAGCGAGGAAGAGCTCGAAAAATTGGCAGTAATAGCTGATAGAATAGCCGAATTAAACCCCAAGGCGGAGATCTACGAGGCAGCTAAGCCGGAGAATTAAACAATAATGTTATTTAAAAAAATAGAATCTCTGGAACAGAAAATAGAGAGTATGAAAATGGAGCATCAAGGTAGATCTCGTGATCGAAGTTCACCTGATTATCGCTACAATGCACGCTCCCGTTCCCGATCTAAGGGCGGATATAATCCAAAACGAAAATTTTGCTATTTCCATTATAGGTATGGAAAAAAACTGCCTACCTGGAAAATGTATAAAGCCATGTGAATGGGTCAATGCGGAAAACTCCAACCAGCAGTAAGTGGTGCGACGCACTCTGCTGCTAGACAGAACATACGTCGCAATATCCGTTTATTTGTAAGTGACAACAAAACTGGCATGCGATTCTTAGTAGATAGTGGAGCTGATGTTTCCTTAATACCTTTCAAAGGAAAATTTGGAGCCAAGTATGCTATACAAGGAGAACCAAGTATGCTATACCAGGACTACCAAGTATGCTATACCAGTAGAACCAATTATGCTATACCAGGAGAACCAAGTATGCTATACCAGGACTACCAAGTATGCTATACCAGTAGAACCAATTATGCTATACCAGGAGAACCAAGTATGCTATACCAGGACATCCAAGTATGCTATACCAGGAGAACCAAGTATGCTATACCAGGACATCCAAGTATGCTATACCAGGACTACCAAGTATGCTATACCAGGACATCCAAGTATGCTATACCAGGACTACCAAGTATGCTATACCAGGACATCCAAGTATGCTATACCAGGACTACCAAGTATGCTATACCAGGACATCCAAGTATGCTATACAAGGACATCCAAGTATGCTATACCAGAACTACCAAGTATGCTATACCAGTAGAACCAATTATACTATACCAGGAGAACCAAGTATGCTATACCAGGAGACCCAAGTATGCTATACCAGGAGAACCAAGTATGCTATACCAGGAGACCCAAGTATGCTATACCAGGAGAACCAAGTATGCTATACCAGCAATGGAGATCCCATACCTGCCAGCAGAGAAGTTCCCATCGGGCCTTCCAGTAAACCGCAACCATCCAAGCCTGGGGTGCGGTTCGATTTGCCAAAGGAGACCCGCAGCGGAAGACGATAAAAAGCTCCTTCCAGGTACAATGAGTCTATTGGACGTGACTTCCGTCACTGGAAGGGGAGTGATGTAGGGGACATGTAAAAACTATTGTTTTGTATTTCTATTTTATGTAAATTTTATTTGCTTTTGAAAATTCATATTTGTTTGTTGCAAATATGCAAAATATTCATTATCTAATTTATATATATTTTTTCTATTTAATTAAATTCATTCTTCTTCTCATTCTTTTTTTGGTTGTCTGAATATAATAGCAATAGCGAGAGGTAGCCATAGTGATTGCAATAAAAAGGCTTGATTTTATAAGGTAAATGTTTATGTGGATTGTCGTTATAATTAACCACCACAGACTGTTATATTTAATAGTTTTATTATTTATTTAGTAAAAAAAGTAAAAATCTTAAAGATTCTCATAGATATTTTAAATAATTATGATGATATCCATTAATTATCTTTAAGCATCATGTTAGCTTTGAAAATATTTCCAAACAGGTCAAGATTCTGCTGGAGTGGATTTTCGGACAGAACACTCTTTTAACAAATTCAATTATTTACCTATATAATTGGTGGTGGTGTCTTGTCCATGGAACAGATCAGATCGGTCCGTGCATCTTTTGTTGCTCCATGGAAAGGGGGGATGCCATTGCCCCGTTAGTCAGCCACATTTCAGATTTCCCTGTAGCCCTTCACGGTTACCGAAGCGGCTCGGGGCTACGGTAACCGTGAAGGCCTACAGGGAACTCTGAAATGTGGCCGGGGCTACTTATCATAATTATAATATATAAAAATATAATATTTAAAAAACAGCCGTGAAATACGTCATACAGAAACCTGATCGACCTTACAAGTTATATCGTAGAAAAACCATTAAAAGAATCTAGTAGGAAGGCTTACGCTCTAATGAAAGCACAGATTAAGTATATGGAGACAAGTTTCAAGAAATAAGATGGAACTTCAATAAGAATTGCTGAATAAACGTTGATAGATTCAGTTGAATATGTTCAATGTTTAACGATATCCGCACCAATATCTTAAGACCAGAGGCTAATTCCATACATCAATCAAAATAATAAGAATTACAATTGCGTAATCTTTCCAAATCAAGCCAGCACTCATTACCTCAAGATCGTTACTCAACACCTTGAAGGTAAAATGTTTTTTTTTTTTTTTTAAGAAGGGTGACATCCCAGCCAGTTC